>JAWQEG010005755.1:0-57944 GCA_033782935.1 Petrolisthes cinctipes | reverse complement strand
CTATGACATTTTACCTTCAGACTAACAGCAAGGTTGGATATTTTCTCACTAAAGATGAATTCTGCTTAAAAAGATTCTTGAAAATGCATACAACTTGTACATAATGTTAAATTTAGTTGAATCAAAGCATTCTTAAAGGATTTTATAATATGCAATTAAAATATATTGTCTGTTATCATCCCTTTTATTATCTAGTTAGAGTAGACATAATATTATAATTCTAACTAATACAAGCCATCAGAAACTAACCTGAGAATTTGTGCCCCTCATGTTCCTTGTATCCGTGCGAATCGAGTTAGTGACGCAACATATTTTGCACAGAAACGAAGCAAGAGGAGTCAGCTTTGTTCCGCACAGGCTGCTGAACAATACATGCCATACTCGCCTGCAAGTGAAAGTAGGCAGAGGACGGCTGAGTGAGAGACAGTCCACAGGGCAGAGTGGGCCAAGTTGTGAGGGACCTTTGTTGTGGGATGAATAAACTAAGATAGAGGAAGATTAAACATGGGCTGGTCTAATACCAACACAAAGCTTATTCTCTTCCAACCTTTTGTACTGGACAAAGCATCAGCCTTAATTATAGGTAAAATATGTTATATTTATAACTAAATATATATACCAGTAAAATTTTATACATTGGGTACAATAGTGATATGCAAATATATTGACAATATAGTGTCGTTTCGCTAAGGGCATTATAAAGGCAGGATGTGATTAAAACTGACTGAAACTTGGGCAGGAATAGTTCGGTCGAGTGTCGCTCAAGGTATTATTACACTCATCAATAGTATTCAGCTAACACGTTCATAGCGATAAAGGTTAGAGGCTAAACATGTTATAATAAAATGCTGTGAATGCTATCGTTCGTGCTTTAGGATAGATAGCTTAACTGGAGACTCTTCTGTTGGTGAATTGGAAGGCCTCTAATTCCTCCAAACTATGCCACGAAACAGATCCCCCATTTAAGTACCATTAAGGTTATCTGTTTCCTGGATAGTTTGGAAGAATCACAGACCTTCCAATTCACCAACAGAAGTATCTCCACTTAAGGCGCTACAAAACAAACACTACCATTATGATATAGAGTGACTGAGTTCAGCCTAGATTTATTGATTTGTTTTACTTTATTTGGTAGGATTTGGGTGGATATTATTCTCGCCACACAATTGATACGTCGTCTGATCTGCTTTGATTTGCAGTTGTAATGTTTGTGCTTATTTATTTATTTATTTATTTATTTATTTATTTATTTTCTTGTTCCTGTATTCTAACTAAGTTGTGATGTTTGTGCTTATTTATTCATTTATTAATTTGTTCCTGTATTAGTCTAACTGGCGATGTTGACAGGTTGTGGCTATGATATTTTGGCTTTGGTTTGTAGATACAGTGGTGGTGGTTGTGGTGGTGGTGGTGGTGGTGGTTGGATACAGTGGTGGTAGTGGTGGTGGTGGTGGGATACAGTGGTGTTGGTGGTGGTGGTGGTGGTGGTGGTGGTGGTGGTGGTTGTGGTTGGATACAGTGGTGGTGGTTGTGGTTAGATACAGTGGTGTTGGTGGTGGTGGTGGTGGTGGTGGTGGTTGTGGTTGGATACAGTGGTGGTGGTTGTGGTTAGATACAGTGGTGGTGGTGGTGGTGGTGGTGGTGGTGGTGGTGGTTGTGGTTGGATACAGTGGTGGTGGTTGTGGTTGGATACAGTGGTGGTGGTGGTGGTGGTGGTGGTGGTGGTTGGATAAAGTGGTGGTGGTTGTGGTTGGATACAGTGGTAGTGGTGGTGGTGGTGGTGGTGGTGGTGGTGGTGGTGGTTGGATACAGTGGTGGTGGTGGTGGTGGTTGTGGTTGGATACAGTGGTGGTGGTGGTGGTTGTGGTTGGATACAGTGGTAGTGGTGGTGGTGGTGGTGGTGGTGGTTGGATACAGTGGTGGTGGTGGTGGTTGTGGTTGGATACAGTGGTAGTGGTGGTGGTGGTTGGATACAGTGGTGGTGGTGGTGGTGGTTGGATACAGTGGTGGTGGTGGTGGTGGTGGTGGTGGTGGTGGTGGTGGTGGTGGTTATTTGAGTAGCTCGCTGTGTGGTGATATGATTAATGATGAATGTTGGTTTTGTGTCAAGTGAAGTTGCGCTTTTTGTTGTTCTGTCAGTGGCGAGTTTTCTTGAGGTGTTTTGTCTGGCAATGTTTCTTGACATCTCTTTTCGTAAGCAAGTGCAGATGTTTTGATATAGCTGAGCACAATAGCAATCAGTGGACCGAGAGCGCAAAGCAAGAAGCTGTACATATAACTGTCGGTTGAGTCATTTAGCACACCTGAAAATAGATTATTAACGTTCAGGTTTTATTCACACAGAAACTGCTAGTAATGCCAATCAATAACTAAATACGAAATAATTAGTCTTATCGATCTTTATTATCAATCTGAAAGGTAATTCAGTACCTATTTATGCCAGACGAATGCATTTCATTAATCTTGTCAGTCTGAAATACGGCTTAAATAATATATTGGTGTAAATATTAATAAAAGCAAAATTGTTACATATGTACAAGTAGAGATCTCCTCAATCATGATGTAATGTTATGCTGATATGCTTTTAGTTTTGTATTTACAGACATTATGTGTTTTGACATAAGCCTAAAGGTTTGACTATGTTTAACTGTTATGCATTTTAAAGGATAAATTATATACTTCAATAAATATACTATTTATGGCACATCACACATTGTTCAGTATTGCGTCAGAAAATTATACTTGTGACAAAACCCTCACGCCAGTACATGGAGCCAAAATCAAATCCACAGCAGGAATCTGGTGGGGGGGGGGGGGAAGGGTGGGAAGGGGAGGGGAATATGTAGTTAGCACCTAGACCAGTTGGGAAAGCGGGCTATTACACCTGAATTATGTCCCTGATTGACACTAACTAGACAGCACAGACGTCACAGAGGTGATGGATCCAAATCATTGCATTCAGTGAGATGGTACCGTAGTGTTTGATCCTAGCTAAAAATATACGGTACTTCCTGAGCATTGCAAAATGGCAGAGTTGCCAGGTGGTGACCGCGTACCTGCAAGCGTTGGAAAAATGAGGAACATAACTCCACTGGTGATTCCTGCATTGCCGAGCGTTGGAAGAAGCATGATCATCCCCAACTCCTCCTTAATTATCAGGCTGTAGAGGGACGCAGTGAAGCCGTTTCCCACCCCACATAGTCCTAGAGTGACGGCCTTACCCATCAGGCTCGTTGTCGCACTGAATCCTGAGAGGAAACACATTAATCATTTGTGTTATTCGACAACACATAACAGCGATAAGATCATTGAAAAATACATAAAATAGGTATCTGAATGCATTGTAGTTTATTTTGTTGTCTCACATGATGATGACTCTTCATAACACCAGCTAACTTATATAAAATGTAAGATAAAAGGTCGTATTCCTAGTCAAACACAAAAATGCCTTAAGCTCGACCGAAGTAGTAAACACTTACAGTATGTCTTAACATTTTTCTAGTGCAACTCCACCAGATGATAGGGTTTGAAATTACTATGAATATCACTAATCGGAGAGCAATTTCCGAACACAATTTTAAGGTGGTAAAAGTTCTTACCCGAATATATGCTATAATTACACGAACATCAACAAGTCTCCACAATAATCATAGTTAGCCAGCCATCATATCTCGGATTTGTATCTAACTCTGCATACCAAGTTACTGATATTTAATACTACCTGTTGTGAAAAAAATATTTAAAAGTTAAATATAATAATTCATTATTACCTTCCATAGGCCTACATATAATTATTTGTGATGCTGGCATAATATAGTCTGAGATTTGCATAAATGTTAGTTGCTTCCGATTCATGGCGATCATAAAACTGTAGAGAAATATTGAGGTAAAGGCCAGTGAAGGTTGTTACACTAAGTCATGTTATATTATAACTGGATGCTGACTTGGAAGAACTACAACAGTACAACTGGTGCATGTTATCTGTCACAACCTACTCCAAAAAGTACTGATTAGAGGATAAAACTTTCTTCTAGACTAGACCTTCGACATAAGGTAAAGTATATTATCTTTTAGACAATGAATATTATAAATCGGTCAAACTTTATCGTCTGGCAACATATTGTCAAAAAAAAAAAAAAAAAAAAAAATCAATGGAGACATACCTGCAATGCCAACAGTAGCAACAATTGAGCCAAACCTAAACACAGTGATAACTCGAACTCTTGGACAGCAAGTGAAAAAGGCACAGATGACTCTGGTGGCAATATCACACACCCCGGCCACAGACAAGCACATAGATGAGTCATGGTCCTTAAAACCATCTTCTCTCATTGAGAATGGAACGAAATTGTACACTGTTGATATTATCACCAAGTTGATTCCTATCATAAAGCAGACAATGCAAACACTGGGTGATCGGAGGAATTGTATGGTGTTGACGGCAGATATAAAGATTCTCCTGAGGGTATTATGTTTTGTTCCATTCTCTTCTTTCAAGCAATTTTCATTTCCACTCACTGATCTCTTGGAGGTTTCTACTGAAACATCTGTTAAAAGTTTGATATTAGCTAGATCTTTATTTTCTGTAATTGAAATAATGTTGGAGATGGAGTTATAGTTTGCTTTCCCTATGGTACTTGATGGCTTCGGTTCTTTTACTGAAAAGTCTTCAGGTATGGCTTTATAAGATGTGCCTGTGTGCCAGTGGATAGGGTGGAGGAGCATGGCAGCCACGCAGCAGTTAAGGAGGAGGGCTCCTATAATAAGGGTGGCTCCTCTGAATCCGTACTCCTCTTGAAGGTACGTGATAGTTGGCGGCATCACCATCTGGCTTAAGCAAGAGCCAGACGTCATAATGGCGTATGCCACTTTTACCCGACGGTCGAAGTAAAGAGGGACCACTAGGTAGGTGATGGATAACATCAACCTAATACAGCAGCCTGGAAAGATAATAAATATATCATTCTGTGGAGGGCCAATCTGGGTACGGAACCGGTGATTAGAAATTATAGATAAAAGCTTCATATAGAGAAATTATTTGATTGAAACTAAAATATAATATATCAGAATGAGTATTAGTGAAGCATTATTAAAGTACATATACAAACGAATGTTAATTTTACAAGAGTATTTGATTAGTTATATAATTTTTGCATAGTCTATTTAGCCTTCGAGTGATGTAAACATATACTATATAAAGTCGAGACATATACAACCATAAAAGATATGACTTGTCCTTTGAGTAAGAGGGTTCACAATGACACTGTTAATTCTTGTAGTCAATCTATTCCTACTGGAGACATGATAGCCAAAAAAACTTGACCAACAATGAAGTGATCAGACTGAGAAGACCTTAGAGATTATGATATGTACTGATTGAGTATGTAGGAAAACGTGGATAGGTAATGCGTGAAGCAAAGTAACTCTGTTTAATAATAATCAGGAGTGAAAGAGAATCACTAAGAGGAGTATATATTAGGACTGGCAACCTGGTTATTACTAGATAGTTTATGGAATGGCTCCTGTCACCGATTCTAAATGAAGGAATTTTCGCCGAGGATGCAACAAATTGTGCTTGTACTGTACGGGAGAGTCATTGTGAGCGGGACCCATTTCTCTGAGTATTCTGTCCCTTTCTCTGTTGTTTCGTATTTCATGTTTCTATTCCTGCCCTTGCTGCCCTCCATCCATTTAGTAAAGGTGAAATAGATTAATGATGATGAAAATAATGATAATGATGACAACGATGATATGAGTTGCTCTGTTACCTCAAGAACGTGCCTATGCATAACACCCACATTCTTCACAAGTTGGTGATCGGAAAGCACCATACACTGAGACCTGGCCACGAGCTTGTTTGTCGAGGATAAGAAAGTGTCTGTCTCACATTCAAGTGCTGCCAGCTGTAGGTACGGTACCTCTCTAAGCTGAAATGTTTTACGAAAATATAATAAAAACAAGGTTGTGTCACAATTCATGAGTTTCCCAGTAGGGATATAACTAGAGGCTATAAAATAATACCCGTTATCAATGAGTATGAGATGAAGAGATTCCATGCTTCTCTGGTGAAGGCAGACATTATCATTCCGGTCCCAATCACCAGTCCAGACACGAAGGCAACTTTTCTCCAGCCAAACTCTTCAACCAGAGGAACAATAAGGAAGCTGGAAAAGTTGGCATTGATGAGGGCTATACTGAAGATCCAAGACGACATCGTGAAACTGGTGCCTTGGTCCATGAGTAACTTGGAGAACAGTACTCCAAAGTTAGATGTTGGAATTGTTGCAAGAAACTGCAAGAAATTAATACGTTAATTACACTCTTTAATTTAAAAATACATTGTTCATAGTACAGTATATGTAATTTAGTCAGTAAAGTTTAAGGCAGTTGTAAATATTATTTACTTTGCTCCTCAATAATCCAAATGATTATGTGTTTCCTTGAAGAACATAATGTTTGGAAATTAATATAATCAGCAATGAAAATACCTACTTTTTCTGAACTCAGATTATAATATCTCGGGAAATATAATATATTGTATTTTACCATCAAGTGTGATATAATAATTTCTGCCTTTCACGATATCTTACTTGAACTGTTTTCCTGGTATGTCATCACTATGGGCCGATTCCACAGTCGATTTGTTACAGCCCGAACAAATACCATCCCGAACATGGTGAGACCCTTTACAAATAAGCCTTTCCGATTCCACAGTCGTCTGATCTTTGGTTTGCGAGCCAAAAAACTTGGTGGCCGCGCAAACAAATCCCCGGGCGCTAACTGGAAGGGTTGGTACACCTGAATGGTGGATATTGGCCATAGAACTATAAAAAACTGGCGCCGAAATATGAACTGTCACCTGTGAGCAGAAGAAACTTGGAAGAGAGAACACATGACGAGTTGACGACCACAATTTCTCCTCGTGACAAGGCTCCTGCTGCTCTAACTTATCAGCAGTTAATTTTCACTAAATAACATAAAACTTGAGAAATACTGATGTTAAATATATTTCAAATACATAAATAATGTTTTAATAATACATTTGTCTGCTGTCATAGCGGGTAATATGATTAAAAATATCATACAAACTGTTGTTCTTGGAAGTCTCTACACTAGTGTAAATTTGAGTTATAATTAGTTCCCTCTACTCAGTTCTAAGTACTTGCATAAGGTTATACCATAATAAATGTTTCACAGGCTTATCTATAATGAATTTGTAGTAACGTGTGGGAAGAACAATAGATGTAAAATAATGAAGTGCTGTGATGCTTAGCCGAGTTGAAGCCAGTGTTGCCAGGACTGCTTGACGAAATTTCCCCAACTTCAACATCAGATTTTCCCTTTTTACCTCAAAAATTTCCGGTTTACTTTTGAAGATAGTCGTATATTTCGTCTTGTAGAAATTTCTCCATTTATTTTTCAATAATCTTAATATAATTTCCCCATTGCTACCTCTAATTCTTCATGTCTAGGGAAACTTTCCCATACTTGGCAACACTGGTTGAAGCGCAGCAGACGACAGACTTGAATTTACTGCGATCAGCAGGATTATCGTAAAAATAATACAATCTTGCTGTTTTTCCTTGTTTCTGGATGCCTTCTATAGAAAACAATGGACATGCATTATACAATGAAAAATAATCATTTGGTATGCAAATAATATAAATATTTTCAATAATATATAATTAGTTAGCTCGGTTGGGCAGGTATACCCTTCACCAAAGATCCATCACCAAAGTTCCAATAATGCTTATGATTTTGGTTGGAGCCCTAACAAACTGGGTCCCGAAAAACGACTGTGGAATCGGACACGTTACCAAAGGTTTTCGTTTGTTGGCTAGCCAACAAATATTGACGACTGTGGAATCGGCCCTATATGATTCTGTGTCTTTGGTTTGTAATCGCTTGGTTATAACACATTTTAGTTACCTTTAAAGAAAAATATAATGACGTAGTTTTTTTCTCTCTCTCTCTCCTCGTTATAGACGGTCGATAAATTCTTATAAATTATATGCCGGTACCTGTTGTGATATAAAATTTGAGTGCGAATAGAAGGGAGAGCTTGTTCATATTATTTCCAAATAATATGAACTATGAGCATACGGCTATACAAACCACAAAACTATATTGGACCCCCTTCATGTAATCAGTAACCCAGTGCATAATCAAGAAAAAAAAAAAAAAAAAAAAAAGAGAGAGAGAGAGAGAGAGAGAGAGAGAGAGAGAGAGAGAGAGAGAGAGAGAGAGAGAGAGAGAGAGAGAGAGAGAGAGAGAGAGAGAGAGAGAGAGAGAGAGAGAGAGAGAGAGAGAGAGAGAGAGAGAAAAAAAAATAAAACTTAACCATTATGAGGAATGAAGCATAGGTAATCATCCATCCCCAGCCTCCATCAGGTGCTGTGTTATCCTCATCCAACCCACGCTCTGCTTCACCTTTATCTCCTGCTCTCTCCCCGACCCCTTCATTTGTTGCCATAGCAGTTGGTAATCTTTGGCGGCAGCGACTCCAAACTACTCGCTTCTCTTGAGGGGCTTCACTCATTATTAACTTGTCCTTCATGTCGTCTTTTAATAACTTGTCCTTCATGTCGTCTTTTAATAACTTGTCCTTCATGTCTTTTTTTAATAACTTGTCCTTCATGTCGTCTTTTAATAACTTGTCCTTCATGTCGTCTTTTAATAACTTGTCCTTCATGTCGTCTTTTAATAACTTGTCCTTCATGTCGTCTTTTAATAACTTGTCCTTCATGTCGTCTTTTAATAACTTGTCCTTCATGTCGTCTAGCAAGTAACGAGTTTTTAACCTAATGCTATATAGAACAAAACACAAAATTACTTTCTTGTTTGATATGCACAGACTCAAGTAATCACTATTGATCCTCGATTTATGAGTAGGCCCTACCACTCGAAAATTCTTTAAACAGACTTCTTTTGTTCACTTGGTAACTGTCTCTGTTGGTGATGTAAGTACAGACACACACACACACACCAACACACACCACCCGTCAGCAGTGAGGAGTGAGGTAAGACTGGCGCAGGGGAAGACCAGTTAGCCACTTGTGCACTTCACTCTTGTTGGTCGCATATTAACACCCACTGCTCATTCGAGGTTTTATTTACTGATAAAACGTTGTATCAGAGCACTGAAGAATTATTACAGTCATGATAGGTTATGGGGATTCAATAGGAAGAACATTCTATAAGATTTATATAATGAAGTTGTTTAATGACTGTTGAGATGGTGAAGTGCAGAGAAGGCGGTGCTGTGGAACATTAACAAAGTACGTTCTTGTTCTATTCATTCATAAAGAATAAAATATGTCTCTTATGAAAGAATTGAGTGAGAATGTCTTTGGGGAGTGATGTCGCCTGAGATTCGTATTATTGCAGCACCAGACTCACGTTCTTGTAAAGCCATTGAGATGATCTAGTACAGTTACTTTAGCATACGAGAAAACCCATGAATATCGACAAGGCATAATAAATATAATTCCTTCCTCTGATTCCAGCAACACGAGCGGTCTCAGGAGTGTACTTGGGCCGGTAATCACACTTTAGGGACACACCGACTGAATAAAAGGAGCCGGAGTCTACTGATGTCTCTGAACAGTAACACGCAACGTACTTCTTAGACATAATATAGTTTACTAAGGAAGACTGTTTGTTTCGTGGCACACTTTACAGGAATCAGGAGCCTCCATTTCATTACCATCTAGACTCAGTAAGGAATCAATCATGCTGTATGTTATATCGCTGGTGGTGGAGGCTCGTGAGGCTCTCCAGAATACTGAATTACCGGGATAATATACTTTTGGGACATTGGAGTGCCTTATTCCTCCAAAGTTTGCTAGGAATAAGGACCAGGTTAACAAAAATAATGGTGTCCCGTTGCTTGGGATACCTGTAGGGAACAATTGCTCCAGATTTACCAACGCTGTACTACTTACTCCCTTTACCCTGTGCTGCTTCTAATAAGTGAAGAGATAGCTGAATCAGTAGCTGTGATATCGCAAACATAATTACAGCTTGCTAATGGGGAATAAAGAAGAGTAATGATTTAATTACAATATGCATGCAATATTGCGCAGTGGTAATACTATACAACTATATTTATGATACATTCCCTGTGCTTAGCTAAATATACTGTAGTTTGCATCCTTCTATGTATGTTCATCGACATTTCTCAATGAAAAGCCACACAGATGCTCAGACAACCCTGATTTATTCGATCAAGATAAATCACTGGAAATTCCACATCTGTAGTTATCAACTATATATTATAATTATACACAGGTGGCAATACATTCCAACACCTTCTGGAGCACACTACTATGGTATATCCACGGTTGTCAATATACAGTACGAATAGTTTTACTTACGCAGCCTATCGATAATGTATATTTCCGGTGTCTTGGAGTACCTTTTGGTGCATTCGGTTCAGCGATAAAGGATTTGGGGCCTGAAAACTATCAATATGCATTTTCATCCCCAAATGGTTTTTCAGAAACGGATTTTTTTTTTTTAAGTTTCTGCAAATATTAAATTGACGTCTACGACCACATCCATCCCAAAACCTCCCTGTATTACCCAAACACTGGTGATCCAAACAATGAACTCATCACCCAGACACATTCTTCCCATCACCACACCCGTCACGGTGGTCACTATTCCAATGTCTCTTTATCATCTGTTGTTATTTTCTCTTGTCAATTATGTACGGATTGTTGTTATACTAGCTTATTCTTATCACAGTACCTGAATTTCGTTCATTCATTGTAATATGTAATGGTTCTCTTCATAAGAACAGCCAGGAACTCTGCACTCAAGGCAAAGTGTGACCCAGAGTTGGGTGTCCTTTTAGTAGTACCATAAAGCCTCCTGTGATGGTTGTGGAGAAGTAGATGAATCCCTCTCCATATCCTATAGCACTCAGCCAGGCTTGGTTTTATTAAAAGGGGAATAAAAAAGGAACGGGGGCGTAATGGGGAGCTGGTGATAAAAGCGTGCCTTTGTAGTAATTGGAGTCCCTATGACGGCAGAGTGGTCCCCTTGCCATGACCAGCAGTGCAGGGACACACACTAACTAGGGGTGGACAGTCGGTTGCATATAAACTGCATATATGTATATTTACATATATATATATATTCCTCCACTTTTGTGCTTGATTACCTTCATGGAACTTTTGTAATCGGTAGGGAAGAATTTATAACATTATATAATAAGAACATATATAACTATAGAACGGATAAATAAAACATTGGCCAAAAGAAAAACTATGAAACAGAATAAGGCTGGCCAGGATAATAGTGAATTGACAGAGCAGTGTATATAACTGAATACAACAACAACATATATATCCCTACATTAGAGCAAAGAAGTTATTGCAAGTAAATATTTTAGCCCCAAAGAATAGACAGAAATATTTAAGACCTATCTAGACAATGATAACAAAGAAAAAACAACAGGTAAGCACAACAAAAATCTAATTATAGGAAAACATGACAGGCCTCACACACGCTCGTCGTCACTTAATTAATGTCCTGGCCACATAAACTCTACGTGCTGTTTTTTTTCTCCCCCCCAGTAAGCTCCTCCTGTCGCCAGCACGTGAATAATAAAGGTGTATAATGAACAGTTAATTAGTGGTTAGGGTGTCGTCTGCAGGGCTAGTCAGTGGCAGTATGAGAGAATTGCATGGTATCTTTGGCTCTGTGGTTAATTCACTTTCCGACCTTCCTTCATGTACTCTTTTTACTACTTATTTTTGCCTTCTTACATTCTCTTTGGGTGTGTTCTTATGGGCTCTATGCAGCTAAAAAGACAGTGCTGAAAGGCCATTAAAGAATGTTTGATACTTATATGATTGCAGACTGTGACAAGAAGTGAAAGGCATAGGAATTAAACTAGTGATGCTAAGTAATACAGGGAGAGTGGAAGATGAAAGAGGGAAAGAGTGAGGGTCGAGGAGAGAGGAAGAGAGTGATGGAAGATGAAATTGCAAGGAGAGGAGGAAGAGAAAATATTGCGAAAGATTATGAAAGGTGATTGATTAATCAGATGAAGGAAGACGAAAGGAGACGAATTAAAAACAGAAACGAATTTGAAGGAAGGAGTGAAGAGAAAGTACAGCATGAATAATAATAATAAAAAAAAAAAAGGAATCGAAACAGGGATAAGCAGAAAGGAACACACACACAGACACACACACACACACACACACACACACACACACACATACACACACACACACACACACACACACACACACACACACACAGACACACACACACACAGACACACACACACACAGACACACACACACACACACACACACACACACACACAGACACACACAGAAACACACACACACACACAGACAGACCTTTGTGCTTACGTAGGCTCATTCTGTTTTTAGTTTTTTATCCATTAGGTTGATGGGTGTCCGGGTTGGTCACACCTGTCTGTGGTGGGCGCGATCTGTGGCTATTACTGGTAACTGGCCGGCACTCTGGCTAAGTGGCAGGTCGTAGTGGTCTTTTTGTCTTATAACAGGCTGGTGGTACTGTTGGGGGTGGTGGTGGTGCTGCTGGTGATTGAGGTGGTGGTGGTGGTGGTGGTGGTTGTAGTTGTGGTGGTGCTGCTGGTGATTGAGGTGGTGGTGATTGTAGTGGTGGTTGTGTAGGTTGTGGTGGTGTTGGTGCTGCTGGTGATTGAGGTGGTAATGGTTGTGTAGGTTGTGGGTGGTGGGGGTGGTGGTTGTTGTGGTGGTGGTGGTTGTGGTTGTGGTTGTGGTTGTGGTGGTGGTGGTGGTGGTGGTGGTGGTGGTGGTGGTGTTGGTGTGGGGGAGGGGGGGAGTACTGTCCTGGTGTTGTTTATGTTCTGGTGTGATCAATATTCTACTGTGACACATATTCCTCAGTGACCTGTGCTGTAATGACACATGTTAATTTTTTTTTTGTCTGATGTGACGACACTTCTTTTTTTTTTCTTTTTTTTTCTGATGTGACGACACTTCTAACACTCTACTGACGTGACTTATTTTATCATACAAGTCATGGAAAGAAATATCGCAGAACCAGAGAGAGGCTAACTAACGTAATCTCACTATGGGCATTATCCTCACCATTTATGATGAACTCTGAGGTGTGATGGAAGAAAAACAAACACAGGAAGGTTATTGCATATCATCAATTCATTAGATATCATTCCAGAAACAGATAAAGGCTGTCTAGAGATCATTAAGTTTAGCACAGATGTTTCTTTATATTATTACCATTTAGTCTGCAAGTGTTAGTGGGTCAATTAAGCGAACGTTTATATCACTACCAGTCTATTGAATTCAGTGATGAAAGAAAAATCAAGCGTGGTGCAACAAAGAAAGGTATGGTTGGTGAGGACGGAAATCTGGGAGAGAAAATATAAGAGACATAATTAAACAGGGAGGAAAACGAAATGAATGTGTGACGTACGGGGGGAGAATTTATGGATTTGTGGTGATGTGAGTCGTATAATAAAGTCTACCGTTTGGACTTGGTGGTACGAGGGGCAATTATTCTGATCACACAAGCAAAAGGAAAAACGATGATGAGAGAAGTAGAAGAAGAATGGAAAACACAGCAAATGATCTGGATTCTCGGTGACAAATTGACAGCCTACTCGATTTTTTTCTTTGCATGATATGACACTAAATTAGAGGAAGAAAACATAATAATAAATGATAGGAAGAAAACATAATAATAGATAATAGAAAGGAAACATAATAATAGATAATAGGAAGGACACATAATAATAGATAATAGGAAGGAAACATAATAATAGATAATAGGAAGGAAACATAATAATAGATAATAGGAAGAAAACATAATAATAGATAATAGGAAGGAAACATAATAATAAATAATAGGAAGGAAACATAATAATAGTTAATAGGAAGGAAACAAAATAATAGATAATAGGAAGAAAACATAATAATAGATAATAGGAAGGAAACATAATAATAGTTAATAGGAAGGAAACATAATAATAAATAATAGGAAGAAAACATAATAAATAGAGAATAATTTTAACCTGCCCTAGTTTCAGGTTGATTAGGTATACAGTAATTATAGGGATTGTGACTCTTCTTTTCAGACATTACCATAAACATCATAATAGCTAATACTTTTATATATATTTTCCCCACAAATGGAATGTGTTGCGATAAAGCACACCCTTGCCAATCACCTGTAGCTTAAAATATATGCTCTTCCATTTCCAAGACTAATCAATCTTTGCCATCTATGAGTTGAAAATTAGGGTAGACTGTGACATAAGGGCGATGATGATGATGATGTGTTATTACTGATAGCTGAAATGTGTGCGACTTCCACTACCTCCCGATCCCAAAGCACTGGCTGGGGCCCAGAAAAAAAAAGGAGACATATTTTTGAGGACGGCAGATTTTGCGTCACCCAGGACCCTTTTGCAGTTAAAGAAAAATCCAAAGAAAATCAATTTTCTGCCAGCCACCAGGTTTATCGGCCACCCCGGCGCTCATTACTGGGCCCCTGACGTCTCAAAAACACACGTATTTTATTTCCTTAATTGGATTGCAGTTTTCAACAGCACCACTTGGAGGCCTGGAAGGAAGTTTTATTTAATATTCCAATAGCATTCATGGCCAGGTGAAACATTATATAAAAACAATTTCGTTTATATTCACCCAAAATGGAATGGTATTGGACCCGATAATCCTAGATTCAGCGTAGAGAATTCATTTGTATATATTTGATTAACAATGCTGGTGGTGTGATGCGGTGAACAGCTGCCATGTTGTAGTCCCCCTTACTCTGTGTTGCCGGGGGAATCACTCACTCTTCTGTTGGGCTTCATATGGACACTGGTACTAACACCATTACAATAATAAACAACGTGTATAATTATCAAGAGTAATGCTATAGGTGATATATCAGTGACCGGAATATCAAAGGTTAAATTAATGTGCCTTTGCTTACACGAGTTAGACCTTTTGTCATGATCAAGTTTGCTGGGTTGCTGCTCATCTTGTCCCTCCTCCATCTCTGGATTAAATTTTTCTCGCTGAAATCTCACAAGGCTAAATGAGGGCTGGAAATGAAAGCAGTAATACATCGTTGCTAAAATAACTACAACTTAAGCATTACAGTACTTACCTTTTCTCATAACAAAGAAAATATGTCTCATCCTGGCGACAATTATGTTTTAATTCACTTTAGTTACTAAATCTTTTAGCTACAAACACCATGCACGTTTGAACTATTATAGACCAAATGTGTACAGTCGCGTGTACAGTCGCGGCAAATAATCCTTGACCAGTCAGTGATGGATGGCCGTGACCAACATAGGAGCGTCCGAAAACTCGAAACATTTATTCTCATACTATCATCAGGCAGCTGACTGAAGCAACGAATCCACGTGTTCACAGTTCAAAGCAGCTGGCCGCACCTTTCCATCACAGGCTGGTCAAGGACTATCTGCCGCGACTGTACAGTTTAAGATTCATACACCTAAAAATGATACACCTTGCTATAAAATAATACCTGGATATACACTAAAGGAAACTACATTCTTATTCCTTACTTTTGCCTTGGCCGGCTGTGAGATTCGCTGCTGAGGCACTGACTTCAAAAGTGAAATTTCATTAGTTCTAATTCCTATACGTGGCAGGTTTCTCGGCTTTTTCCCTATTGTGGTTCCCGGAGAACAGAACTGAATTTCAATTTTTTCGAGAAAGAAGTAAGGACAATATGAATGCATTTGGAATTTTGCGATGAAACTACTCCACAATTTCCAATATGGAAATCTACGTCGCTGCAGAGTGTTTCCACTTAAGATTTGAATGTAAAGCCTTCCTCACTATTTTCATTTTTCGAAAAAGAGAAAATTAGATGTAGATTTATTGCTATGAAGTGAATAACCCAGTGAAAGAGTTGACTTCGTACCCACAGAGTTGATTATTATATTTTAATACATTTCAATTACTGTGTTTTTTCATTCTTGTTTCTTTCCACTAAATGGAATACATTCGAAGCACTCTGATCAGTCTGATGGTTGGTTATGGTCGTCACTAGTAGTCAACACATCATAATATGAGAAACTGAATCAGGGGGAGAAAGAGAGAGAACGAGAGATTGGTGGATAGATCAACCAGAATAATGCCATTGCAACAGCACAAGTAAAAATGTGTTCTGAATTTAGATAACCCTATGCTGAACAAATAGTTATTACCTAAGAAATACCTTTTTCCTACACTAAAAATTATTATGGCAGAATAAAACTTTGACAAATATATGAAAAACTCCTTCACATAAAAAGGAGAAAATAAACGTACAACATTCTGAGCAACTCGGTGACCCCCATCAAGTGCAGAGAGCGACCGAAAATTGGAAGAAACTTGGACAGATCGGGAGGAGCGAGCGAAGTAGGCGAGGGTGCTGAAGTGAGATAACGATGCATTAGATGGGCAGAAGGAGAGGGAGAATTGTGAAAGGACGTGAAAGAGGGACGAAGACTATGACAATGGGAGAGGCTTAAGGAACTGGGAAGAGGGTTCAAAGAGAGAAGAGGTATGAAGAAGTGATACAGAGAAGAGAGAGGGCCCTTTAGAGAGAAGTATGACGAAAGGAGGGGAGAAGAGAATGGTGAGAGGGGCGAAGAGGACTCACAGGAAAATGATATGAAGTTTCAAGTGTGATATAGAATGTTTCGTATTTACCATTCACAGTTCATTACATATCACGTATTATTGAGTCAATGTTATGTAAGTTATGTGTTCTTGCCAAGCGACATCGTCATTATATAATATTATACACTGATTAGCCCCTAAAGATTAATTCAAATATACTCGAAACTGAGAACCTATTTCTTCGACCAATTTTCTTATGGATTAAGTCTAATTTAGCATACTGCACGAGCCTTGTTTAATCAATAGTTTTTATCTGGCATAGCTTAAACAAAAACTTATGACTAAGCGTTTTTTTTTTTTTTTTTTTTTTTTTTCTATACCTCAACCTTTGGACTCATATTTTAATGGCAATGATTAGCAGGCTATGGGGCATATCAATGTATACTGTATTTCTAATGTGTAAAGATTCCGATGATAATTTATAACACTCTAGTTAACTAACATTACTATGCTGTAGCAATGTAATAAATTGAAACGTGAATAATTTGACTTTATAACCAATACAAATATTCAATCCCAGGCAACAGACAGAACCTATGAAGATAATACATTCACTCACGGATACAACACTTTACAAAGAGACCTCATCACACTACAGGCGTTTGTACTAACATATATGTATCTCTGGAGGGTCCACGAGAGGAGAGAAAAAAAAAAAAAAAACTCATTCCAGGAGGTAAAGGAGCGGAAAACCGGGTAAGGCTGAAGAAGTTGATGACATTACCTCCATGTCTCAGTGTAGCAAAGTGTCTCGCCAGGAAGATGTTGGAATTTATCAGTTTTTGGTTTTTGGCCTTAATTAAACAATGGTGGTATCTTTACTTTACTTTCGCTCAACAGACACAAATGTAAATCAGTGAATTCTTTATATGTAGAAGCATCTCCTTACGACCTAGATACTCTCTCTCTCTCTCTCTCTCTCTCTCTCTCTCTCTCTCTCTCTCTCTCTCTCTCTCTCTCTCTCTCTCTACCCATCCAGCTTCCTAAATTAACCAAAGGGTAGGGAATAAACGCACGTACACACAACAAAAAAACTATCGTCACACCTTCTGCGCGATACAAAATGACACCATGAATGAAGGTTTTTGATAACAGATGCGGCCGCTACATACATACGCAGGGATACCAATGTGAGAAGGCTGTTATCAAAAACCTTCATACGTGGTGTTATTTTGTATCACGCAGAAGGTGTATCGATAGTGTTTTTGTTGTGTGTACATAAGTGCAATGTAAATGAGTTGATAAGTTAGAGAGGAACCGATAACGTGGGGTTGCTCAAACAGTAACATCATCAATAATTGCTATTTTTCATAAGGTTATTTTTTTTATTTCAGCAAAGCTCGCAGTTTAAACATATTTGTATTATTACTACAATATATACGTTTAATATGAATATGTCATGTATCTGCAAGGTCAGGTCATGTAATAGTATAATAGGGAGAAAATGCCCTAAAAAAACAAGTGAGACTTTATAGTATATCTTAAAAATTTATTGTGTGTATAATATAATCCGTATCAATAACAGAGATTCATTACAAGTGCATAATAACTACAACATAATTACCAAATGACATCACAATAGCAATATATATTTGCTTACAATAGACTCTTGAAGGATGTTAGGGCAACTCCACACTACTCGCTGTGTATTAGCAAAGGAAAAGATAATATAACCAAAATATTACGCCAGTCCCGTGTAGAGTAAAAGTAGAATAATTATTATAGGATAAACACAGACAACATTTAGCCTAAATTATATCCTCGTGCTGTCACCTCCACAATCCGGGCGTATTTCTCAATTCCAAGTAGACCTGAACCAGTGTATATCTGAACCAAGTAATGTTTATGTCTGTTTCTGGAGATATATATATGTGTCGGAATCATTAGTTAAGGGGGTGCGGGAATAGGGGGACAGGCTTGGGAGAAGTTTAGGGGGGTGCGGGAGTAGGGGGACAGGCTTGGTAGGGGTTTAGGGGGGTGCGGGAGTAGGGGGACAGGCTTGGGGGTGGGGGGGGTTAGGGGGGTGCGGGAATAGGGGACAGGCTTTCTACCCCCCCCAAGCCTGTCCCCCTATTCCCACACCCCCCAAACCCCCCCCAAGCCTGTCCCCTACTCCCGCACCCCCTTAAGAACAACTGGGATTCATGAGTTCTGTTGTACATTTGGGTGTGACTGTACTGTACATGCTTAGGCTATATTAGTTATTGGTGTTGGTAATATCAGAGAGTAGTAGTGGTTGTGACTGTGGTGTTGGTAATCGTGGTAGTGGCTTAATTAGAAAGCAATAGAATATTCTTGGTGAGGAATGGTAATGTGTTGATGCTAGGCAGACGTCACAGTGATGGTGATGGTAGTGTCAGAAAGATGGTAAGGTGATGGAGATGAGAGGTGGTGATATTGATGGTGGTGATGTTCGTGTCATACAGAGCAGGACAGTCGTGTACATAATTTATGCTATATTACCTTTACGATTTTTGTGTAGTACCTCATGATTATGGTAATTATGTATACCTTTTCAAAGCAATAAGCAATTGTTATTCTTAGCCAATGTACTGTACACATCAGCTAATCATAAGATCACCTCCACTTTATCTAAATTCATAGATGAAAAATTATTTTATACCGAAACTGCACATGTTACCACGTACATTATTTACCTATGTTGTAAATATGACCACATAGATTCCAGAATACATAATGACGAAAATCCTTGAAATAAGGTGTGAACCAGCTACAAACTACGAGTACAAACTTTATGGACTGACGGGGGAACTGTTACTTTGTATAGGGTGATTAAAATCAAATTCAGTGTTCTTGCCTTTCCTGTACTCTTCTACGAGTGGTCTGAATTGGAAGAGTAAAGCAATGTAAGTGACGCAGGTATTGAAGAGATCAAGTAAGGTGTGTCTGCCCAGGGTTGCCAGCCCCCCAATACTGATGGTCGCAGAGTGGGCGTGCAGTCGGGCTGCCAGGGAGTCCAGTTGAGGGAGATGGTTCTTGGAAATAATTGTACAGTGGTTTTGGAGTTCCCACACAGCGTCTTCCAGGGCCTTGTGCTGTAGATGTGGGCAAAATATATCAAATAAATTACATATTTTGACCTTATCATCTCACACAAGAGTACAATCGCTCCGGAAGGATGCTCCTTACCTCTATGTGAGTTGGTAACCATTTCTGTGTGAACAGTATGTGGGTTCGTATGTATGTTTGTAACCTTATTTACGACAAAAGTGGAGCATTTTAGAGCATCTTCCATGAGCCCAAGGTACTATTAATTAAGCTGTCATGGTAGTTGCTCTTAAACGTTTGGCAATTAACCTTCCCCCCGTTATACAAGGCCATATAGGAACCTTTATACACCAACTGTTTCCATGCAGGCTTCAAAAATTATGAAGTAAGAAACAAAGCTACTTGGCTGAATATCACGACACATTCTGAAGGAAACAGTACGGTGGTTGGGTTGTCTTTTAAGATTTGGCTATATTTCCTTGTTCTCAACTTTAAAGGTGTTGCACGGAGGAGTAACAAAACTGATAGTCTGTGGGATTTTCAAGTTAAAGTGCATAGTCACAAGTATATCCTGTTCTAAGAAGAATGGTAAGGAAGTGATTGAATTGTTGGAACATAATATTATGTTCACCTCTACCGAAACTAAATAGTTGAGAACGATACAATATTCAACTGATTTGAGATACGACTTAACTGACCTTACAACCCTTGCATGTAACATAGCTTACTTCCTTCTGTAGATCACTGGCACAATCACAAATGAGGCCGAAGAGTAAAATCTCACAGCAGGCGTTGAGAATGGTCATCACGGACATGTCGTTATTACTGACATGGATGATGCTAAAGTAAAGAGTTGTCTGCAGTGAGATGAAGAAGGCTAGACACCGTACCAAGATCTGCTCAGAGAATACCTGGGGAGAGAGATGTTTATTGTGTCACTCAGAAGATAGAGTTTGGCACAATTAGTTGATTAAGGGGGTAGATAATAATATAGTGTTGGTAAATCTGAAGTAACTAATCCCGGCAAATAATTTCAAGCAGCAGGGCATCATATCTTTTGTTCATCAAGTCCTTTGGAAGAATCAAGGCACTCAAGTGAACCAAAAGTATATTTCCCACTTAAATCTTAGGGCACTGGTATGGCGGTTGAATAATGCTCCTCCAGCTTGAAAGAAAAGTGAGGTTGACTAATCGCATTGTGTAAATACATCAGTAAGTAAAACCAAAACTAAATATGATTCACAGTCGTATATTATTCAGATATCACAAACATTCAAAGGTGGACTCATCATATTTATTTTGTACGTATGAATCTGAACGCATGTAGATTTTGTTGAGTTATGCTTACTTTGTTGAAGAGTTGGATAAGATGACCAAGCTGATCACACTGAGCCGTCAACCTGAAGCAGTAGTCGGGTTCGTCAGCATCACCACTGCTTACCATTACCTGTTCTCTCACCAACCATTAGTTATTCGTATGCAGTATTAGGAACCAATTATTAGTTATTCGTATGCAGTATTAGGAACCAATTATTAGTCATTCGTATGCAGTATTAGGAACCAATTATTAGTTATTCGTATACAGTATTAGGAACCATGCGTACTTTTATTAATGTATAACGCTAACAATTAATTACCTCTTTCTTTGGAATTGAAAGATTAAATGTTACTTTCGCTAACTATTCGCAAAGATAGTAATGATGAGAATTACATAGAATTATAATATAACAACTAAACCCAAAAGAACGGATACCAATAAATGCACTTTTGTATATTTTACATAAGTGCATAAAGTGCATTTATTTTTATCCGTTCTTTGGGTTTATTGGTTCCTTTAAGTAAATTCTATGTCTTATTGCTTACACTGTAAATAGCAACCTTTGATTAACTGGTGCTGAGTTGCAATAAGAGGCTACACAACAAGAGAAAAGATACTCACATAATGTACGTTGTTAGAAAATCGTGTCTGGTGAATGTCAAATGTGTCCAAGGAACACTTTTGTCCTTGACACGTCGCGCGAACCTCAGATATTACATTTATGTAGCTCTGTGTGAGTCCAGTGATGAGAAGAATGATAAACATGTCATACAAATGCATGTACAACTTCTCTATTAAGACAAAAACTGTTTCTGTGTTTTTGTCTCGATTATAACATATTTGATAATATAAAGTAATAGTGAATGATATTCCTGCCTGTAGACAGCAGCCAACAAGCCTCCACTTCTTCTTTGGTTGGAAAATGTGTTTTAGTGAGGAGATGTACTCCAACAGTGACTCTCTTTTAATCACAGTAAACAATGCAATAAGGATTGCTCTTTCCACATCGAACATGTTATGGTAATAATGTACCACTGCATTGAACGTGCCATTGTGGGATTTGAAACACAACATCACCAAGTGAACACCTGACAATGTAAAAACAATGATCAATGCAAGCAGATCACACGTCGAAATCTGGTAATGCCTTTGTGTACTTTTCCACCCTGGCAGGAATCCCATGAACTTGAAAATGAAGTACAGAGGAGAACAGGTCTGGATCCCGTTGAGTCTGGCTGTATATTTTTCTTCCACTTTTTGCTTCGGCTGGTCAGGGCAATCTCCTGTTTCTTCGAACTGAGAAATATTGAGTGTCATTCTTTTGATAAACATCCCGAGGGATTATTCGTTATTCTTCTCTTTGTCAATTTCACTTTCTCACCCAAAGTGATGGTAAACGCTGTGTAAGAATCGTGTATAAGACCAAACTGTTGGAATACCTGTGCTCGATTATTCCATTTCCAAATTGTCGTAACATTCGTAACGACTAGATATAATATTGTACATTGGTTGCACTTTCTTCACTTTCCAAACTTGATATGCAACAATGTTGGTGTTGCGAGTGGTTACATCTGAGGCTCCTGTACCAACTTACCAAGTCTGAGTCCAAGTGTAGCTTTGTACATTCATGTGTAGTTAGAAACAAGGATGGATTGCCCGAGAAAATAAATATGGCAAAAGACCACACAACAACAACAACAAGGATGCAAAGGCAGAAGGTTCGTCGCCACCACTTCCCTTCCTGATAATATGCAACACTTGACGATGACGATGTACAGTGAATCAGAGTGAGAGAGATGGACACCTTCTCAGACCACCTCTCTCTATCAACTGCCATGATCGTGCACTTCTTCAGTCCCTCCTCCACCTTCCTTTGATAGTGAATTATTTATTATCTCTTATGAAACCTTTGATGGGAGTATGTAATATTACCTGTCTTACCGTATTGTGCAAAGAAATATATGATCAGTGTCTGTATGTTTGTTAATTCGTATCATGGAAATGGGAAAATCCATTATGTAACCTTGTGGCATGTATTTAACTGAAGTAATATACTATAATAATTCATCTTCGTGGCTACTGGGTTAATTACATACACACTCACAGATATAATTGTATTTTATTTATTTATTTAATATATAGTGTCATATCTATACACTACTAGAACTACTATATTTCCGGTGCGTATAACCTTACCGGTATATCTTTATATTAATGAGTTGTAAGTTATTTCCAGGTTGGACATCTTTTATATATTGCTGCGAACATAATAGCAAGGACGAATTTTTTATGCGAGTACGTAATAGCAATTTTCTCTGCATATGTCATTCCATAAGGTACATCTACTTTACTGTGATGCCTCCCCATAATATGTCATCATACAAATAGGCCTTCTGATGCCTTTCATTTATTTATTTCCAACACTTTAGAAATAAGTAAATGAAAGGTATCCTTCAGCTGAATCATAATTTGCTTCCTCTTCATCAATACTTCTCAGACTGTTAGGCCGCAGCTCACGACTGATGACATTTATATTGATTTCCTCCTACGATCAGTTCATTTTTATTAATGTGGAAATGCAATTGACGTCCAGAGTATAAATAAGACTTTCTCAAATTAACCAATACACTACAAAATACTTCGTGGGTAATAATTATATTTGGGGGATTTTCTACGACGAAATGATTATTTTAAATCCCCATTGTCCAAGAGAAGTCAAATCATGTCTCAGATTCTCTTGAATATTCTGATGCACTTCACTCCCGAGGGTTGGTGGATGGTGTGCTGTCAGGGTAAAAGGTTAATGTTATAGGGGTAGTACAGTATTGGTTGGTATATCTGGAGCAAATAATTCCTCCAACCTATTCCAAGCAACAGGACACCAATTTTTGTTAATCTGATCTTGTCTCCTGGCATACTTTGGAGGAATCAAGGCACTCCAATGTATCAAAAGTATATTACCCCTTAAAAGTAAAAACATGTGGAATATAGTAAATACTTATAGGCTGATGGGCAAAAATTCTGTTGTAGACTCGATGACTTAGGGATTAATACGAACTTTTAATTGGCAGGCCGAGTTTTGAATAATTGCAATTGTCCTTCAGATACCCGAATTTACTCACAGCTATCATGTAATGCTCCTGGAACTCTCGCTTCACCAGGAGGTCAGCTTCGGGGCCCTCGATGGTGTGCTGAGTGAGACAGTTCCCCTCCAGATAGAAAGTAGCCTAAAACCACAAAGATAAAAAGAAGTCCAACATTTATGAACACGATTTTTCTTTTTTGTTCCCCTCCAGATAGAAAGTAGCCTAAAACCACAAAGATAAAAAGAACTTATCCAACATTTATGAACACGATTTTTCTTTTTTGTTCCCTTCTAGATAGAAAGTAGCCTAAAACCACAAAGATAAAAACAACTCGTCCAACATTTATTAACACGTGTTTTTTCTTTCAGTAGAAGTTTATCTCTTAACGTAATTTGATAGTTTTACGGTAATGAGTTATATATACAATAATATTAATTAATGATGATTTGGTAGACTGTATACAGGAGCTACAAATTTCGAAAAAACAAGTATTTAGTTTGTATTTTCCCTCCTTATATGCTGTACTGACATGAAAAGACAGGCACTCTCACCTTATGTCTGGCACCCTCACCTTAAGACTGGCACCCTCACCTTATATCTGGCACCCTCATCTTATATCTGGCACCCTCATTTAAAGACTGGCACTCTCACCTTATATCTGGCACCCTCACCTTATATCTGGCATCCTCATCTTATATCTGGCACCCTCATTTAAAGACTGGCACCCTCACCGAATATCTGGCACCCTCATCTTATATCTGGCACCCTCACATTATATCTGGAACCCTCATCTTATATCTGGAACCCTCATTTAAAGACTGGCAACGTCATCTTATATCTGGCACCCTCATTTAAAGACTGGCACCCTCACCTTATATCTCGCACCCTCATCTTATATCTGGCACCCTCATTTAAAGACTGGCACCCTCACCTTATATCTGGCACCCTCATCTTATATCTGGCACCCTCACCTTAAGTCTGCCACCCTCACCTTAAACCTGCCACCATCAGAAGTGACCAGCTGGTGTAGGTGGCCGAGGGTGAAGGTCCAGGTGAGAGCTGCTAAGGGTGTGTGAGTGACCAGCATCCATTCCTCACCCGTCACCCTCACCTCCACCGTCTGTCTCATCAAACCTGCCACTTTCCTCTTCACCAGGCCTACATCTGGTTCAGTGAATATCTTAGTTTTTTTTTTTTTTTTTATCATGAAGGAAATTTTTCTTGTGTTCACAGTTTCGTTCATGTCTGTTTTTGCACTACGTTGTTTTGAATGTGGGCTAATGAGCATTTGTCTAGCATCACCATGGAGGAAAGGCACTGGTATAGCACATCCGAGAACATTAATTAAGTAAAAAGAAAAACAGGAAAAAGAAAATAGAAATAACAGAGTATTACTGACCTAGCTTAGTTAGAAGTTCCTCCAAGTTTTCATTCTTTTCCAGTCTGTATCTCCCGCTGAACTCTATCATCTTGCCTCGGCCTGTCTCTCTCACATGCACCTGAAAAACACTTATTCAATATTATATAATTATTTTGTGTTCCAACTTCGTTTAAACTCTTCAAACCCGGATTCTGGGCACATTTTGTCCCTCTTCCTCCGAGTAAACTAAAATAAAGCTTGTATCTCTTTGGAGCTAATTTTATACAGATATAGATCACTGGACTCAAAATTCAGCCCATTTGACCTAAGAGTGGATGCTGAAGGCTTAAATGTATTCACTTATCGACTTTGCAAATATTGAAATAATAAAAAAATTATTTCCGTGACCTTACAACACAACAGCAAAGTATGAATGATTCGTGTTGTGTTCAATATCATTCTGACCCACAATGTAATTACTGCAGTTATTGATTCGCTACTCCAACAAGCATGAACCACCACCACTGTACGAACATTATTCAGAACACCAATTATCCACGTAGTAATGGATTAAAGGAGAAGAATTGCTGGAGCCAACCGTGTCCTTTCCTCTTACTCAATTTCATTCAAGGTTCTCTTCCACTCATAATTAAGTATCGGAACAGCTTAACAAACCCATTCCCTTCCTAGTCTGTTTAGTGACGGTTGATTAATGTGTAGTTGCTGGTTGAGAAAAGATGTGGACGGGAAGAGATACCTTGTTTGTTAAGAAGAAATACTATTCTAGGAGAAGCCTTTACGAGACAACGGTTCCTGTTTTCTACAATTAATTAACTTTTTTTACTTTAAATAATAACAACACTGTAGTAAATTCAATCATGCCAAAAACTGGTACCAAGTAGTAGAACACCTTCTCGATAAATAATCACACTCTCTCTGTGTTTTATGCAGTCACGCCTCACAAGCCGAACATTACTCTTTATAATGTTTTACTCTCCATAGGTAATGAACGTACAGTGGAGAGCAGGCAGTTTACATGAGAGAACTCCATTCCCCTCTTACCCTGTGGCGGGAGTGAGTGTGTGTGTGTTATGTGGGGTGTGTGCCAGATGGAGTATAGGAGAGAGGAGAGACTCATTCAGGGTCGATACACTAGCCATAAGCGGTAAAGATAAGGCTGATTACCACTTTTGTGTACATATTGCTGAGCGGGCAAGGAAATGGTGTGGTAGAAGCTGCACTTAACCTATTAATGCTGGAAGGAAGGATATGATGGTGTTGATGATGACGATGATAACGATGGAATATATGCATGGGGAATTGTGGAAGAAAATAGTGGAGATTGTGTTAGCTGTAATGATAATGATAATAATGCTTGATGATAATGGTAGAATATAATGGGTGACTGTAGAAGAAAATAGTGGAGATTACGTTGGCTGTAATGATAATGATAATAATGGTTGTGGTGATGATGATGATGATGAGGATGTATATTTTGTAGTTGCTTCGTGGTTAATTAAGGAGGGTAGTGGTGATGTAAGCTTTGGTGATGACAAAAAGAATGGTGTTTTTAGAGAGAGAGACGGTGTTAAGGGGGTGCGGGAATATGGGACAGGCTTGGAGGGGGGGGTTTAGGGGGGTGCGGGAGTAGGGGGACAGGCTTGGGGGGGGAATTTAAGGGGGTGCGGGAGTAGGGGGACAGGCTTGGGGGGGAGGGTTTAAGGGGGTGCGGGAGTAGGGGGACATGCTTGGGGGGGTTTAGGGGGGTGCGGGAGTTGGGGACAGGCTTGGGGGGGGCTTAGGGGGTGCGGGAATAGGGGGACAGGCTTTCTACCCCCCCTAAGCCTGTCTCTCTATTCCCGCACCCCCCCAACCCCCCCCCCCAAGCCTGTCTCCCTATTCCCGCACCCCCCAAACCCCCCCCTCCCAAGCCTGTCCCCTACTCCCGCACCCCCTTAATATTTGCGGTGGTGATGATAAGATAGGGTGATTGTAATTAAGATGATAACACATTAAGAGCCTTGTGTAGGGAAAATGTAGAACTCGTATTAAAGGCGATGAGAACAGATGGTAATAATGATGCTACTATAGAGTGTTGGTTTTATCTGAGTTGAAAATGATGATAATAGTGAAATAGAGTTAAAACATAAATTGATGATAGTGGTAAACTTATATTGAAAAGTTGTGGAGACGAGGCACGGAAGATCGGAGCACCTACAGTACATACCTTAATAACAATGAACAAATAAATGTTTGCTACGTCAACTGAAGGAGAAAAAATAATACAAAACAAAAAATATATTCAACATAGTTCAACACGTAACTCTTGGAAGTAGAAGTATGAAAGATAGAAACAGGAGAGAAGATGTAATTGGAAAGAAGGGTATAAAGTTACAGAGAGAGAAAACAGATAAACATGAGTGTATGATGGATGAGGCGTGGGTTATGGCAGCAGATATCAGTCAAATAGTAGAAATTTTGATGACAGTATAAGTCTGTTAGGTGCCATGGATAGTGGTGCTTATAATGTGACGTGAGTGTGTGATAGCATTAAGTTTACTGCCTCTGGGATATGGGCCTGGAAAGTGGCAGTAATTGCTGTGGCTCTGTCATAATAACTGTGACGTGGTACCCTTTCTGGGATTATATTTCCTATGTGACTTTTGGTGTTTATATCAATTTTGTGCATGGTTAGCCATTATTGAGATTTATATTCTATCATTCGGTTATTATTCTAGAATAATATGAAGTCGTGATTCCTGGATAGCGACCGAATAGGGGAGCCATTCGACACACCCGTTAAATATATTTTTTCTGGACACAAATTTACCTGAAAGAGATTTGCCTCGAAATAATACATGTATTACATAAACAAACCCACAAACCTCTTCACACACAAATATGGTCACCTGCATCCACACACACACACACACACACACACACACACACACACACACACACACACACAATCTCCACCCCATCTTGGAACCTTCAAAGTGCATCAGAAAACCCGTGTGGTGGCTGTTGGCAGGTCATACTTTTTCCAAGATTAATATCTGGCGCCGTGGACCTCAGCTACACAGCCAGGCAACACCATGACTCACCAAGGTATGACGACAAAACTTATAAGAAAACAGAAATATGAGTCCACATAACTCCAAGTCGCAATCCCAATTCTTATATATATATATTTATTTCATACATTTATTGGCTGCAATGAAGAATATTTCATATTGCAATCTTATCTGATATATTATGTAACATTTTATTCCTTACTGCATACATTCAAACTATTTGCAAATAATTCTAAAGCTTGGTAAACAGCAATGACCTCAATAACTTCCTTGTTTTGCGCCGCCAGAGGAATTTTCACAAACATAATATCCACCTCTCGCCGGTGGTGCAGTGCCTGTAGGGAACGCTTTATGAAACACTATACCGAGACCAGCCAGACAACACACCTCATTTGGCCCATTGGGGAAAACATGAGATTTAAAACGTCATTATCCCCACTGAACAGTTTAAGGGGAAATTCTCTTGCTGGTGAACTGAAAGGTCTCTGATTCCTCCAAACTATACCAGAAAACAGGCGCCCTCAGTGGGACTAATGGAGGAACTGTTTCGTGGCATGGTTTGGAGGAATCAGTAGCCATCCAATTTACCAACAAGATAATCTCTCCTTAACCTTATAACTAACGCGTGTCAAGGGAGTAGAGGATCATTAAACATCATATCCTTCCATTATACTTGTAGTAGAGTTCGGTTGCCTCTTTTGAGATGCTTACTCGTATATCTTATTCTCTCTCCTCATTTCGCCAGCCTTTCAATTATAGATATACCAGGATCCCAATTTACGTTTTTTGTCTGAATATGTAGCTTCCCTTTAATTCCTAATGTCCATATTTTGCTTATATGTATTGGCAATCTTTCGAGCAAATCACTGCCCCATTTGTCGTCATTATTGAACAAATATTCGTTTCTTTATATCTATGTTGTGGTTATTGGCGACCACTTGAGTAAAAACAATCTTCCGAGTCTGATCACATACTATTTAGTTTCTCTTTCGGTCAGAGTCTTCATATTTTTTCGTATGTGTTGGTAAGCACTGTGCTGATGAGGACATTGTGAGCCTGTCCACCTCAGCCAGTGTTATGCTGTCCCACACACACAACACCCAGGCCCAGTAACAAACAGCCATCCATTGTTCCCCCAAACAACCCTCCCACTCCACTCCTTCTTTTCCTCGTCTCCTGAGATTGGTGGTAGTGTCTTCTTGTGTTCTGGTAGAAAATACAGTTGGGAACAAAACCTGTGCATCATCCAGATAAATAGAGGGAAAAAAACACCGCCCTTGGATGAAGTAGAGACACATGCTTAAGTAAAGAATAGGGTAATATTTACTGATAGAAGGTGAGGAAGACAAATCAATAAAAAAAAAACACATTATAATATTATATATGTATAGATAAGTGGATGGCAGCTTGATAGATAGGCATGCAGGTAGTAAGTTACGTTATTATATGATAAACAGAGAGGTAGGTAGATAAATAAACTGACAAAAATGCAGGTAGAGAGAGTAACTTCCCAAACTAGAGGAGTGGGAGAAGGGGAAAGTGTTTCGTGTAACATACAGTAGAGTTGATGAGTGATGGTATGGGATGGAGGGAGAGACACCACAGCTGCCCCAGGGTAATTGGATCCACTAAGCCTTCACTGAGCCTCCTAAACGATGATTGGGTGGTTATGGTCCCGGTTTACACTTGGTTCATTTGTTTGCTCCACTACTCAGGTAAACAAAAGAGATTATGTTCAGCTTATTTCATATTTTTCAGTCCATAGAGAAAAGGATGTAAAGTAATTGGGTCATAATTATTCACTCATTGGAAGTTGAAGCGAAGGAATAAATAAATATCTGAACCGACATAGTTGAGGCTTAAGCAGTTTTAAAAAGATGGAAAAGGAATATTGTTGGTGATATGCATTTTGATGATATATAGTCTGAGTTCTGAAGGGGAGGGTCTCGACGACGTTTTGTTTATTGTACAGGTGTTACGTTTTGTTTATTGTACAGGTGTTGGCTATAGATGAGTCTTTTATATCTTTGTATCTCTGCTAACCTACAACATTAAACAGATATTGTAATGAGGAGTTACAGCCAAAAAACTATAGCTAATATATACATCTATAGCATACATAGATACATGGACTCTAAAGTTGGCAACAGCGGGCACACTTGTGAAATATAGACCACAGATGATGCTAAGAGATGATGAATATAATTTTAGAAATAGATTATAATTGGGAGGTAATAGTCGAAGCAGGTGTGAGGGGACGAGTCTATGATTATATTTGAGTGATATAAACAATCAGACAGCTTCCTCGTACCATGTGACCGAGAGCCAATATACTGACTGATGTGTGCGTTATTATCTACACACAAAACATTCAATGCACCAATTGTTAGAAAGCACATATTAAAGCCAACTGTACTCATGTAATATTCAGTAACAATATCCTAAGCACGAACATAAATTCAAACAATGAAGCCAACTGTACTCATGTAATAGTCATCAATAATATCCTAAGCACGAACACAAATTCAAACAATGAAGCCAACTGTACTCATGTAATATTCAGCAACAATATCCTAAGCACGAACATAAATAAATTCAAACAACGAATCATGGGAGAGGGAAAAAATCTGTATGAAATAGTCCATGCAGGTGTTGATAAATACAAAGTTAGTTAGGCAATAACTTCATTAACACAGCGTTCATGCATTCGATAGTGTCCTGTGTAAATGCATTATGTGAGCCAGCAGCAATATCACATTCGTCAAAATTATTCATATAACTGATAAGAGAGAATGTAATTTATGCTCTGAATGACACAGGTAGATTGCATGGCTAGTAATTAGTTAGGATTTGATTATTCGAGCTTTGTAGAGACTAATCCTATGTTGAATATAAATGCAGTAATGATCAATCAATATTAGGGTGATGAAGGAGGACTATTTTATTACATGTTATTCCTAATGATAATATCTTAAATTTGTTCACAAGTAAACGCATAAATATTGACTTACAAACTAATCATTGCGTCACCGTTCAGGCCAAAAAACACAGAATTAGGTCAAGTATTAGATAAAACCTGAAGTATAGGGTCGCGTTCCATCTAAGTCAGTGATATTTTCGTGTGTTATATCCCTTAAGAAAAGGCGCTGCCGAATGAGAAAATAATTTACCCAGATGGCAAGGTGATATATGAGGCTGTTCGTCATGTGTTGTGCCACTTGCATTGCTGAGGGTGGGGATTGCTGCCTTGAAATAAAGAAAAAAATGTTAGAAAAGAGAAATTGGTAGGGGAAGAAACAGAGGTTGAGAAGAATGTCGAGTGAATGTAAAGTGGAAATGCGATGAAAAAATTAAAACTGTGCAGAAAATGACAAGGCGATAATATGATGAAAAAACACGGTGGGAATAGTACTGTATATATTGATTAACAAAGGATACAGTATAATAACACGTAAACGTAGAAATATTATACAATAAGAAATAAGACTGTCACATTGATTTCTTTACACAAACTCATCCAAGTATTTCCACTGTTGTTTATATCATCTGATATATATCTTTCGGGATGCGGATTTCCCCAATATAATAAACAACACATTGATATTACCCAAAACAATCCCCTTCAGAAAGCCAATGTAGTGGAATAAAAGGTACTTTTATGGTCGGATTAAAACTCCGATTTTTCTCTCCCTGACTGTCACTTTTCAATCTCGTCACTGTATATAAAATGGAAAGTAAGTTTAATATCACAATATTTTTCTCGCCGACTTTCCAAAGCATATTTAAAACCAGTTATTTCATATATTGTTGTTCACTAGATCTCGCCATTAATACTGTTTCATACTTCAGTGTCCTAGTTTAATTGAATTGAAACCGTGTACTTAAAGACCAAGATTTGATAACAGACTGAATGCTGTTATGGTTTTCCTCCCGTATCCTCACAAAATCTAAAGTAACAGGAGAAACACTTGCATCCAATAGTTATCGTTGCTAGGTATGGTCAGTTCACTGCTAGACAAAGGAAGCGAAGTCGCAAAATTATCGTGGCTGGAAATTTATGGTTATTGACCTTTAATAATCCCATTGAACTCGATAGACCTGAATCTACCAGTACTATAACATACTTGATGTTGAGTACAGTCAGGACTCCAACAAGCAAATATCATGATTAATTTAACAAAACCCATTAGCTTACTATTGTTTGGACGGTGCTATTTGTCTAGGCTAATAATGTTTATACAACATCCATTTAGAGACGGCCTGTATCAGCACAGAATTAGTACAAACAAAGCTCTCTATACTGAATAATAACATTATTATATATTTTACGTTATATTTACTACACAATGTATTTTTTTCCAGGAAATCTGTTTATCTAGGATTTCCACTTAATTATTCCCTAAAATTCACAGTGTGTTCATGTAATAACAATGACCTTCAGTAATTTGTCGTATCCCCTAAAATTTTAAAGGATTTCATGGAAGTCCTGAAATCGGCTTTAATATATGTTGATGTTATTGTGTGCATTTTATTATCATGAGGTTTATAGTGTGGTGTGGGAGGTTGAGTCTTGAGGGAGAAGAGTGAGGACATAACACGGAGCAGAAAGAAGCAGACGAGAAATATCTGTGTTTACTGTGGCGTGAATTGCTTTATCAGGAGCCTGGTGGTCCCTGGTCCTCTGTATTGTCCAGTTACCCGTGTTAACCAGAGCTGACCGGTGGCCCGAAATGCCTTGGGGGATCTCTGTCTTTGTCTCTCTCTCTCTCTCTCTCTCTCTCTCTCTCTCTCTCTCTCTCTCTCTCTCTCTCTCTCTCTCTCTCTCTCTCTCTCTCTCTCTCTCTCTCTCTCTCTCTCTCTCTCTCTCTCTCTCTCTCTCTCTACTTGTCCTTCTCATGTCTCATTTTCTTAGTCTGTCTCTGCATTTATTTTTCTCGTCTCTTTCTCTGTCCAAAAGGAGAATCAACACAGGTGGTGATGAGTGTGTGTATTATTATTATTTTTTTTTATTAGTGTTGTATATCCGTTTACGATCATCAACCTCTGTGCCAAAGATACGGATGGGAATACACCAAGATACAACCCGCTACATGTGCAGTTTTATCGCACTGGGAATTATGAGTTGGGTGTAATTTGCCGGGGCTCAAGCTACGAGATGTAAACTTTCACGTTGACGACCAGCAATATGGCAGGCTGCTGGGTGTGATGCTTGGAGTCTGTTGCTGTAATATCCCTAGAGGAGGTTTTTTTTTTTTTTTTGTCATATTTCAGTGTTTAGTGTTTCAGGATCTTAATTGAATTTTACAGGACAATCCACAACACTTTGGAAAAAATTATTCGTGTTGGCTATTCATTATGTACCTTCAGCTTATGTAATGTGTCTCAGTATCTTTATATTTTCAATTGTGTCACATTCGGCATCTGTACAATTTCTGCCACGTTTCTTACATCTGAAACATGTTATTAATTAGATAACCAAGCATACTAATTCATGAAGGTCATTTCATACCCGACTAACTACAGTATAGGAAAATACAGGAGTCTACTTCTTAGTACTTACAAAATGAAGATACAGAATTACAAGTGTGAATTGAGTGGGTGGATAGAGAGGAGAGATGTCTGCTAGAGGGGGAGAAATTTAAAACCTAAGAATAAAGTCCTTACATTGGGGTCATTTTAAAGGATAAGATGACAAGTAAAAATATATAGGGAAAGAATAATAGATAGACAGATAGAAATGGAATGAAAATAGACATATCAATGGATAGAATAATAGACGATGGATCGAGAGATGGCAAAATAGATTAATAGAGAGATAGATACAGTACATAGAAAGATAGAAAAATAAATAAATATGTGAATAGATAGATAGATAGATAGATAGATAGATAGATAGATAGACAAATAGATGAATAGATGGATAGATAGATAGATAGATAGATAAATAGATAGATAGATAGATGGATAGATGGATAGATAGATGGATAGATAAATAGATAGATAGATAAATAAATAGATAGATAGATAGATAGATGGATAGATAGATAGATAAAATTGTTCCCCAAATAGCTTTAGTAGTAGGTTAATACATAACGGGAAAGTGGCAGCAGAAGACAAAGGGGTGATTGTGAACGAGGCATTTGGGGGCCTCTTAAGGTCTCATTCCTCGCTTCACTTCACTCGTCCCTCCTTCCTCCTTTCCTTTTTTGTCTTATCCTTTCTTTCCTTTTCTTTGGCTCCCCTCTTCCTTTCCTTTTCTGTCTTATCCTTTCTTTCCTTCCCTTTGGCATTCTTCTAAGTGGTATCCTTTATTTACTTTTCTTCTGGTATCCTTTTCTGTCTTATTCTTTCTTTCATTTCTTTTGGCTCCCCTCTTCCTTTCCTTTTTCTGTCTTATCCTTTCTTTCCTTTCCTTTGGCTCCCCTCTTCCTTTCCTTTTTCTGTCTTATCCTTTCTTTCCTTTCCTTTGGCTCCCCTCCTCCTTTCCTTTTCTGTCTTATCCTTTCTTTCCTTTTCTTTGGCTCCCCTCCTCCTTTCCTTTTCTGTCTTATCCTTTATTTAGTTTCCTTTGGCTCCCCTCCTTTCCTTTTCTGTCTTATCCTTTCTTTCCTTCTCTTTGGTATTCTTCTAAGTGGTATCCTTTATATACTTTCCTTCTGGCATCCTTTTTTGTCTAATCCTTTCTTTCCTTCCTTTGGCTCTCTTTCTCCTTTCCTTTTCAGTCTAATCCTTTCTTTCCTTCCCTTTGGCTCCCCTTCTTCTGGTATTCTTTTCAGTCTTATCCTTTCTCTCTTTCCGTCTGGCTCCTCCCCTTTCACTCACCCTTTCTTTCCTTTTGTCATCCTTTTCAGTCGTATCTTTTCTTTCCATTCCTTATTCTGGCTGGCATCCCTTTTGGTCATATCCTTTCCTTTCTTCCCTCTGCCTTCCTCCCCTTTCCTCCTCCTTCCGTGCCAATTTTTCTATGTCCGTTCCCCTACTTCGTCCCCTTTTGCTCTCTCTTCTTGCCCCTTATTCCTCCTCGCTTCGCTCCACCCGTCTCTCCCTTCTGGATTCCCTTTATTCTTCCCCTTTCCACTTCTCTTCCTGACTGCTTTTTTTTTCTTTTTCCATTTGCCCATGTTATCAACCCATCCTCTATATATACCCATACTTCTCACTTTACTCTCTTCGTTTTACTCTCTTCTGGTTCTCCTTTAATCATTCTCTTATCTCTTCCTATCGCACTGTATTTTCACCTCTTTCTCCCTTTGTTATCTCCCTTCCCCTTTTTCTTTCTCCTGTCTTTTCTATTCACTCGCAAATCAACTCTTATTCTTCCTCCTTTTTATATCATTGACTCGTTCCCTTACATCGTCCTATACTCAATGTTATCATCATTTCTACTTGTTCTTCGCAATTCCTTCCTCTTTTCATTCGCCCTTATCTAATTCGTCCATTTTAATTTATCGTCCCTCTTTTTCCCTCTGACTTTCTTCTTCTTTTTTTCAGATAATTCTTCTCGTTCTCCCTTAGATTTCTCCTCTTACCGCTGTCTGTGTGTGTGTGTCCCCCTCAATTCGTTCTCCTCATCCTTCTCTCTTCGTCCCACTCGATTTGTTTTCCATTCATCTGTCCTCATCCTTCCTGCCTCATCTCTACCCTCCCTCTTCGCTCAGGCGGGGAGTTTTCTTGAAGGTGGCAATGCGTCAGCGATATTGATAGCTTGATAGATTGCTGGTGTTCGTGAGGGGGAGAGGAGGGTGCTAAGACACACACCACTATCCCCTCACGACCTGCCACTCACACTTGTCGGAAATACTGGTGGTGGTGGTGGTGGTGGTGGTGGTAGTGGTGATGGTGGTGGTGGTGGTGGTGGTGGTGGTGGTGCTGTCTGAATGTCTTTTGTCTTCCCTTTGGATTCTATAACTTGGTATTTATTTAAGTGGCATATAGTTCTAGCAATATGTCACTCAGGACTCGAGCATCCTAAACTCCAATATTATTCTGTTTTGTAAAGATTCTGACACTCTTATTTACTCGTAGATGTCTAATTATACAAGTACAAAATATAGATGTGAGAGTACTTTACAGCTTCTCATTATCTTTCATGGCCCTAGAGAGAGAGAGAGTTCAGGTGGTATAATCTCTTAAACTTTGGTCTTTAAATAAATCAAATGAACTGTTATTGGCACTCCACAGCTGGTCATTAAGGTTGATGACTAACCATCTCTCACCTCTCTTTTATCGATCTAACATGGGCCGTACAGGTGATGGGTGGGGACTGTGGGAAAATGAAAATAGGTAGAAGAGAGAAGTAGTAAATAGCATGCAATGAGAGGTAGAGAGAAGGTAAGAGTAGAAGAGAAAAAAATAGGAAAGAGGCTGAGAGATAACAATCTAGAGAAAGACTAGGAAGGAGGTTGGAGGAGATTAGAGAAACATGGAGAGAGATTATAAAGATACAGAGGGAAAGAGATAAACAGATTTTGAAAGAGAGACAAAGAGAAATAAAAAAGGAATAAAGAAAAAGAAGAAAAATAAATTGCTATAAAGAACTGCAACAAACACTGTATTATTTTGCATTCTAGGTGGGCAGAGAAAATGATAAATATTGCACGAAATCAGCAGCACTTCATGAGTCAGAGTTATTTTCTTTACTTATTAACAGTATAAACGACGAATAGTAATGTTCAGCGGTAACCAGATATCGTTTCCCACTGAGCCTGAGGAACAAAGATAATTACAGATATTTTTCCTTCTATTTCAAAATCTAAAAAACCAATCATACATCCATACAGTCAGACAAAAATATACTGTATACATGTGGCCTGTGTCTTGTAGCACAAATAAGGAACCTGTTGTTGACAGACTTTTTCCCCAGACGTTCAGGCCCCCAAACAAATAACGAGGAAGAGAGAGTCGTAGGCTACTGAAGGTGAGAAGACCAAACACCGCCTCTCCGTCGTGTTGCCAGTGGAGTAAAACTTGAATGCCTCTGGGTCTTGTTTCCAGGGATGGAGGAGGTACTGCCGAGGGTAACACGAAGACAGTCAAACGATCCTCACACAATATTAGACGAACAGAAGTAGTGTGTTGCTTTCCTTTCTTTTACTACAAGATAATTATATATAAGAATAAAAGTCTGATCAATTACTGTATTCTAATTCTCCTCTGTTACTTTAGTTCGTCTCAATGAATGTCTTCTTTGACTAGTTTCATTATTTTTCTTATAATTGCAACATATTAACTTAAAGTCTTAGTCCAAGTATGTACCGTATCGATCGTGATTTTAGTGGGTGTAATATGAAATGATGTTCAAATATGGGAGACTAATTCCAAAGTTGGGCCAATATAATTACATAGAATGCTGTAACTGATTTCCAATAACGTTAGATGAAATAATTTTAACACTTAATTAATATACATCAGTAATAACAATGATGGCGTAATGGTTAAGATTTATGTTTTAGGAGAAATGTTCACCCACATACTTCCACCACCACACCACCACCACCACCACCACACTCCCACCTCCACCACCACCACCACCACCACCACCCCACACTCCCACCACCACCACCACCACCAACACCACCCTCACACCCAATTGCCGTCATGGAAATATTTGTTTCATGTTAATAAACATCATGTCTGCTTAGGAGCTTAAGCTCAGCAGACTAATGCCTCAATAATGTCTGTATACAACTGTTCAATGTATGTACTGGTAATATGGCAATAAACTAAACTAAACTAAACACTCCCACCCCCACCACCACCATCCCCACACTCCCACCACCACCACCACCATCCCCACACTCCCACCACCATCCCCACACTCCCACCACCACCACCACCACCACACTCCCATCCCCACCACCATCCCCACCACCACCACCACACTCCCACCACCACCACCATCCCCATCACCACCACCACCCTCACACCCATAGTCCCACCCCCACCACCACCACCACCCCCACCATCCCCAAACTCCCACCACCACCACCACCACCGATAACTGCCTCATTCATCTCTCTGGCCTGACACCTGCTTCCTTGGGCAACTCAGGTCGATATAAGAGTGTCGCCATATGTTGTTTTTCCCCTAATTCATTGCTTCCTACCTTATGTGACCAAGTTACCCTTAAAGGTCACAGAATCTATTATCATATTTCATTATTTACAAGGTAATGTATTAATGACTGTCAAACAAAAACCATCCACATAACCTCCTTGGCCCCCACTTTTGAACATTCAGTTAGATAATATCATTGACTTATTTCGATTCGAGTTTGTAAGCTGTCTCTTTCACACGTGGATTTATGGTCATTCTAGTTACTTTCATTATCCATTATTCTATTCTCTGCATCAAAGGACAGACTCATAGGAAAAATTCATATTTCCATGGAAAACCAAGGTTGCTTGAGTTAAGGCATTTGCTGTTGTTTGCTTGTGAGGTGTGAGTAACCATTAGCAGGCATCTCACGACTACATTATCTTTCCTCTTGTGGTTAAACTAAGTCATTTTCCGCTTTCCAACCTGGTATACAAACTAGAGGACATCCCTGTATTGGAAACGAGCAATGCTGATCCGAATATGAAAGATGAAGGACGGAGAACGAAGGGAATTGATCTTTGGGTGAAGACAAGGGGAGGTTATCCAGTCCAGCCACGACCTAGCAGTCCCTATACGTGTCTGTTCCTTAGGGAGGTTGTGTTACCAAAGTACCACCTGATACCTGCTACGAGTTTCTATAGCAACACCTCTAAGCTTAAGCCTATAGTGTTCTTCCTACTCCCTCACAATACTTTCTTCTCTAATGTTATTACTTCCTCTCATTCTATCAACTACTCTGACACCATTCCCTCCCCTTGAGCCACTAGCTTCTACCTTCTCTGATACTGACTTCTTCTGACTGATATTGACTCTGATACTATCTTCTCTGATACTGACACGAGAATGTTACTGAAACTCAGGCTAATAAGAACAAAATTTAAAACTTGCCATTTAAGCATATCTTATCTACGCTTTGAGATAAAGTCTTGGTGTGTGGCAATGCTCAACCAATTTCCTTGAAGCTATATTTATAAGAACGAAATATGTTCAGTAAAATATCAAAACTTTTGCAACATACTCATCTTTTCCAAAATAATATACATAATCTTCAGTAAGCAGTAATGTGAACAAATTACTCCAGCATTTACTCCAAATGTACAGTATTTGTTATTATTCATGCAAATAGAAAACGCAGTGGTTAACAAAACAGTTATCTTTACTTTCCCTTTTCAGAACACGGTTAACTGAAATTGACTCAGAGTCCGACTGAATCAATCTTGCCTTGTGTGTGTGATTACAGGACGAATATGATGCTTCCTTGTCTCTCTCACCCCTCTCCTTCCATTAACAATATATCTCTGTATCTGCTTTCCTGTACGATGGGATGTCAGAATCCTTCAGCCTCTGTTCCCTCGCCCCTTTATTGCATCCATTTCCATATCAAAACAACAGACTCGGGTGAATAGAGGAGTTTTCACATCTTCCAGCTGACTTCAACAATAACACATTAAGTATGGATGAGAATTTCATCGGTAAAATTAGCATAAAATGTATTAGTTGAAAAACAGTCACCAGGAATGACTCAAGTGGTTATGAAAAACTCGTCATAGTGATTCTGTGTAGAGTATGATAACTATACTGTTGCCCATGTAATTAATAAATAGATTTTTATATTGCACTTCAAAACATTCAGGTACTACCAATGAAACAATGTTAGATATTATCATAGGTATCTGGATCCTACTAAACTATAATTTATTGACTTTTTCTTACTTGTAATGTTTCTTGGATTTTAGAAAAAATTGAACCTACAGTACTGTTAGCTGTAAACATCTCTAGTCATAAGTATAAAGCTTCAGCCATAAGATATTTCCGTACATTATTATAGAGAACAATAGTACACAATAAATTATGGCCCTGTACAGTACCTACTGAATCATAAGTGAATGCACACCCAAAGACAATGTGCTGGTGTATTTTAGAGAGCGAATCATTCTGTATATGCAACTGTATAAAAAATAACTCTCGGTGAACAACTTGTCTCTGACTCCACCTACTGTACAATGGAATAGGGAACGTCAGAGAGAAGGATGGTGGGTCCTTTGTTCCCCATACCACTCCAGTGCTGTCAAGAAGGGGCAGATATTAAAAACAAAACCCAGTGGCCATTGTTGCTGCCTTGACAGTTTGTGCTCCAGGTAATATGGGTACGGGACAAGCCTCACTCTCACCGTGGAGGTCCATGGAGGTCGGTGTTCTTCTTTCACTTTGTTAATTTCAATTTAATTTTTGTATTCCTTAACTTTTTGGACGACGGGATTTTTCCTCGGTATTTCTAAGCTGAATCTGAAAACAATATTGATTGCTCCATCAAAACAAGGATCGGTTCCTGGCAGTTCTAATACATATCTTATTACCAAAAAATAAGGATTGTAAGATAGTTCAGGATACATACACTATTTCAATGACCTTATTTCTCATTTATTTTATCTTTGCTTAAGCTGTCCCACCTTGAGTCCTTCTGATATCTCTGAGTCTGAAGTGACGAGTCTGCGAGTGTTAATAGTTCGTGTACAACAGATAGGCATAAAGAAAGATGCAGGAACGACACCAGTAGAATGTCAATATTCACGTCGTTCGCTGACTATGGCCCTCCCTTCCCCGGTGCTCCTCGAATTCACATACTATTTGTGGTCATAATGTGGAAACTTTCACAACTTCATCATTAGCGTGTCTGGGAAGAGCAGCACAAGTTAATGCAGTGCCAGAGTTGATATTACAGCAGCTACACTGCACTTGGGCCAAACTTGTGAGCGACTGTGGCTTCATTGGTATTCTGGTTCCTGAAAGTCCCAAGCCGGGAGAACAACGGAGGGGTCGTGTTTGGTCAGCCAAGTTAATCAGCGTGTTGTTGTTGTTGTTGTTGTTGTTGCATCGGAAGTGGAGATCGCTGATAAGCTTTCATCCTACAGATTAAGCCTTACCGACTCACGTGTGCATGGATGGATCATATACCAAGTCTTTGTATGTCTTGTGTGTTTAATTCCTTGGGAACATATACAGGAACGGACGACATTTCGCTCCTGCTTCGTCAGGTAGAAGAAACAAAAATGAGAATTGATCAGTAAAGGCTTCAAGGCAATTGTGTCTTTACCAATCACCAATGCAATGCAGTACTTTCGTTTCATAAAAGCCTGTCGACTCCTCCAGACTATGCAATAAACATAATTACCAAGTCAACAAAATTAAAAACTATTAATAACACACGGGTATGTATAATATGTCAAGCAATCAAACAGGTTTATTTGTTAAAGAGGAGAGATGCTGCGACTCCCATAGAATCATATTAGAATATTCATAAAATACATTAGTTGTCCACTCTTAGGAAAAAGGAAAATGGTGATGATGATTGTGATGATATTGATTAAGAAGAAGAAGAAGAAGAAGAAGAAGAATATAAATCAGTGTTCCAATTTCTTTGTATTAATAGGATTCTTCATTGTGTCCAAACTGTGGTGATGAAACGTGTGAATATCAATCAACTCTAGTGTTCCAAATTCCTTGTATAGTCATTGTCTTAATCGGTCTTTTACAAACGTTTCACACAATTGATAATTACGTATAATAATGATGCCTTTACAAGCATCTGTATGATCACAACATAGCCGCACTCCACAGATGAAACAGTTGTAATTAGTACCAGGAATATCGACGCTGAATTTTTAATGTAAACTCGAATGAATGTCTCCACAGCAATGGGTGGAAATTATACTGTCCAGCTACACCGCCCCATTATCACTACCATTTTTCCAGTTTATAATCAACACACGTGTGGGCCGGGACTCCGTTGAAAGGGATGTGTAGGAGAATAGAGGCTACAGAGGACGATGGGGAGAATAATAATAATAATAATAATGGTGCTGGTTGGAGGGGGATACAAATGAGGAAAGTAATGTGTCTACTGACTGTACAGAGGCCATTAACTGTTACAAAGAATTTAGGTAGAAATATTGGTTTTACGATGTCCTCATCACTTGTGGAAGGTAATAGTTACAAAAAATAAAAAAATAAAAAAATATATATATACATAAAGTGTTCATGAATAAATCCGCCTTTTTTAGAAGTTTTATTATGTAGGGATTCTTCATCATCATTCATTAGAGAATCATTACAGGGTAGACAGATAGACAGCAATGGTTTTATTCTATGGTAGTGGAATGTTAGTCATGATTATCAACTCTTTGTCTTCTATTAGGTGGCCAATGAAAACATAAGGTTTGATTTCTCCTTAAAAAAAGCACTTCTCTGGCAAAAGTATAATGGAATAGTTATATAAAATCCAATGGAGGAGAAGCTGAGGATTATATAGAGGCAATTATGTTATGTAGTCACCTGTCTCTGAGCGTTCCTTATCAACCCAATCAATAGGACACCCACGGAGGTTCATTACTGTGTCACTCGTTACGATATAGTGTATATAGATTGGTTTTACCCTTGCGAGCAATGAACCTTACTCTTTGCCTCGTCTCTTTAATCAGGTTCTTTCGGCATGTTTTATGGAATTATACAAATATATTTACACATTTAAGGTGGAGGTTCGGTGTTGGTAAATCTGGAGCAACTGAATCCTCCAAACTATTCCAAGCAACAGAACACCATTATTTTTGTTCATCTGGTCCTGTTTCCTAGCATACTTTGGAGGAATCAAGGCACTCCAATGTACCAAAAAAGAACTACCACCTTAAGCAATTCTGTACAACTTTTCAACATATCTGGTGAAGCATAATATTATTTAGGGTTTGAATTACTATGTTTTTTCCAGCAAAAAAATAGAACATAATTATAAAATATAAGTTAGTATTATGTAGGTACTTAGTCATTACCTTCTTGTACTGAAGGATACACACATTCTTTTCGTGTGCTGGATTCTGCTTCAGTTCGCCTGTTTGTGTGGGTGCCAGATTCTCGGAAGACTAATTAAAATCCTCTGGCTGTGTGTGTACTTTTTTTTTCTGTAATATTGTTGTTTCTGAAGGGGAAACATTACTGAACCCGCTATTGATTCAATCTCGCCAATGAAGAGAGCTATGTGAGTCTGTACTTGAGAGCTTTACCAACTGCATGATCATACACCTCACCTCTTTACCTCAATTAGACTTTTTGTATATACTGTAGTTTTTATATTTATTTTTTTGTAAGTCTTTAGTAATTTGGTTATAATTGTTATATTATTCGAAGCGAGGTGTATCTAATTCCCTTCCATTATACACAACTGGAAGCATCAACTTGTCATTTACATTTGTCATGGAATTGCAAGTACATTTATCATTCGACAAGACCATGGGTATTAGTTAGAAGATAATTTTCTCCAAATTACTGACTGGACACTACAGTAGAGAAGGACACTGCATATAATTTCTACAGTAATTGATCAAATAGTTTATGTTACTCTAATGCCTAGTATGTAAGATCCGTTTATATAATGAAAATATTTGTCTATACTCCTTGCTCACTTCCTTAATCAAAGCTAATTTATATTTTCACAGCCAATTACTTTTTATAGGGAATATTAATATCTTATTCATCAAGGCAAATATCTCAAGTATGCTTGAGGAAATTCAAACATCTCTTCCTCTCCTGCACTTTAACCCATTAAGATAAGATTGGAGGCCTTAGGAAGTATCCAGTTAACTAACTTTTGTATAGTAGTAACTCTAAATAAAACAAGCACAAGGTATAAATATCATGGTGTTATATATAGCAAAATTGAAGTTCCCACTTTTTTTTTATAATCTATTTTTTCTTTTAAATTATTTACTAGATAAGTTCCATTTGGAAATACTTTTTTGTGGTAGGAGTAAATGACGCTCTTATTATTTTAAATATATATATTTTTTTCCTGGTTATCGTTCTATCACCTAATTTTCGGGGTATCGATGCTAAATGTTTATCAGTATTGTATGGCTTTGACTCACAAGTACATTTTACCTTTCTTTAAGTACTGGAGTGTGATGGTGGATTATATGAGTGTGAGTATAAGAGTAGTAAAGGCAGAGCATAGCACCTTTAATGCTAGCAGCTCCTGGCTCAGATACTGGCTCGACTGCTCGGTTGGGGAAGGAGAGGAGAGAGGAGAGGGGAGGGGAGGGAGAGGCAGATCCTTCACTGGAGCACACACAAGACCTGGGAATTGCGCTCGTGAAAAATGGCCGCCCTCCAAGTCACAATATAATTCTCGTACAGACAGGAACATGAGTTGTGTGTTTTCCCTCGCCTCTCAATAACTCATAGCAATTGCGACTTGTGTTTAAATACGCACGTGTGTGTGTAGCTGTGTTTTCTTTTTTATTTGTTGGTTTATTATCTTATTACTGTATTGACTGGTTCATGCAAGTAAAGAAATTGTGAATTCTTCTACCTGTTTTCTCCAACTCATAATTATACAAATGGTTAAACAGTCATAGAAACAGGTTGACTTTTTTGTGCTTTTCGGTAACTCATACATAAGGAACGGCAATGTTAATGTCTATACATAAACATCTACTATAAGTACATTAAAACACAATATGATGGATCCTAGACTTCTTTGTTAGCACGGTTTATATTGTTGAGAAAGAAAGAAGTTATCCCATAATACTCATGCTATATTATCAGTGAAGTTACTCAGGGTGAATTCCTCGTCTTGCATAACTTTCCCAAAATGTATGAACTTGGTTACGTCTGACTGGAATGTTTTATCAGGCAATATTGTTCTTGTAAAATGACTGACGAGAAAAAGAAATAAATGCAGTTTATAAATGCGTACAGGAATGTGATTTATTGCCTTTAAAGATATATACTGCAGCCTTAGGTGTGAGGAAGACATTTTAGGTCATACATTATTCACGCGTTTCAGGTCCAAAACATGTAGGAAAGTTCTGTGGGATTCGGTTTGAATAATGCAAAGGCTGTTTTCACTCTTTTATTTCTTTGTATTTGTGAGCCTCGGTGACCTTCGAGTCGTTAAGGGGAGGTTCTTTTGTTGGTGAATTGGAAGGTCTCTGGTTCGTCCTAAATTGGCCACGAAACAAATAGCCTCTTAGTACCATTGAGGGGGCGTCTGTTTTCTGGTATACTTAGGAGGAACTAGTAGCCTTCCAATTTACCAACAAGAGAACCTCCCCTTAATAGTTTTATCAACGCCAGAGGAATAGCAAGTTTCGACACTCTATCTTGGAACAATGAGAGAGATTAAGACAGGAATGGTGTTATACTTTATTTAGTGAACTGTTTATATACTAAGTTACAAATTGTGGTTTAGACTCCTCTCCATACTATAGTAACACCGGACGAAGGAAATGTATGTATGTACAAGAGTATATCTACAGCAACACAAAGGAATTCTTGAGTTACAGGCAGATTATTGAAACATGATAATCACGTGTTCATGTTATAGTGTAGCAACTGTAATATTCTAACACTATAAAAACATTCGTTCGTATACGGCTCTTAACGCACACACATAAAAAGTACAAGTAAAATATTATTGTTATATGTATAAATGTTTCTGAAGGATTAGTTAATAATCACACAGTTCCCCGGCAAACTCTTGTATCTTTCTCCTTGTCCTCTATAAACGACCCCTGGCGAGCCATGATTAAATCTGAAAGTGAAAGGCTGACTGCTTCTCAAATTACCTCTCATCCACGTAATTTCCTCCACCTTTCTGACTCCTAAACTTCATTTCATCTCTCCTATGAAATGGTAAGGAATCGGTGTAGTGGGAATTGACACTTGTCTTTCTATTACTCAGCTTATAATACTGCATTGATGTAGAAGTTTATTATGATTGTTGTACATCTATCAGTGGCTACTATATGGTCCATTATAAAGTAGGTATTCGTCACTGTTTCTAAAGTGCTGGAATAACATTTGATTCCAGTAGTCCTTTACTTAATTAATCTTAGCAGCATTTACTTTTTTCATGCCGATCTTCTCGCCTTTGAATTTGTAAGATAATTGAACTAATGTTTCCTCTGAAACTATTTTTACAATAAAAACTGCTCAGCAGCTCCGCTGCCAGAATATCAATGCTAAGATTTCTCCAACAAATATATATATATATATATATATATATATATATATATATATATATATATATATATATATATATATATATATATATATATATATATATATATATATATATATATATATATATATATATATACCGGTATATATATATATACATTTGTGATTTTACGAAGTGCTATTTGGTGTGCAACATGCTTTAAAGAGTAATGTTGGTTGGCGAGAAAGATTAATAGAGTGCAGCACAAGGTCGTTAGTTGATTACTTCAAACAGATTATTTATCACCGAATGGACAACATCCATGAGTGCAGATTGCAGTAGAGTTAAAATTTCTGCGAACCATCTCTCTCAGTGGAAAAAGAGCAACGCCGAGGTGTGTACTACGAGTAGGTATACGCGTTGTGTAACCTTCAGAAGCAAGTTTAGAGCCAGCACGTCTTCCAGTACTCCAGTTTGTGAAGTTGTACCAGTAATCAGCCAGAACCGGGAGAGTAACGCACTTCTGGGTCTCCATTACAACAAAGTTAGCAGCCTGGTGGCCTACTTACGACCCATTGTAGTACTCGTGTTTTATAGTACCTAATAGTAAAGGTGTATATAGAGAAACTATTCACATGTTTTCCCTCCAATACATGTTTCTTTGACTGTGTTCCTTGCAGTCTATAAAATAAGCTCGAAAGTATGTTTGTTTACCTTGAAAGAACGTCACCATTTCTCAACAAATCTTTACGAAATTTGGCAGAGAGTTCCAGATGCAACCCGGAACAAAGCATGAACAAGTACAACTGGGCTCAAGCTCCCTCTGAGTTTGAACAGTTTAGGGCTGCAATAACGAAAAAAAGAAAATAAATGTGAATAATATATACATATATATATATGCTACAAAGAGGGCGATCTCGGCAAAGGTTATCTGATGATGTCTCTATTATTTATGATCTGTGTGGTTGTCTACCTAAACAACCTTTCTGCTGTACATATATAGAGATCAGTCTGTTATGTAATAGACTTCTTTTCTATGTGTTAGTTACATGGTATAATTAATTCATTGATAGTACTCTCATGAAACTATAATTAATAACAACTGGCTGCTTCCAAGGGAGAATGTTACTTGTGTATCATGCTCATTATTATCTTCACAAACTTGGTATTGCTCACCAAACTTGCCAGAGAAATTAACTTAAGTGAATGAGTTTCTCTGTCCACCATTAAAGTTGTTTCAGAATGCCGTGAGCAACTCCCCTGATAAGACGTGTCCATTGTGCCAACTTTCCGCCCACCCAGCCTAACTTGGGTCGGCTTAGCAGATTATCTCTCGCTAACCATCACTCAGGTCGCGTTATGTGGCTTTTACTTGGCCTAGATAGCTTGCACTCTAAGAATATCATTTTCTCTTATCCGAAGCGAATTAGTAGTATCGCACACCTGCAGACTTCCATTCATTGGCTTACCTTGACCCGCAAAAAAGATGAGTGTGTGAGTTCGTATCGAAAGTGGTAAACAATATTCTCCCCTTGGTATTCCTATTCCTATTCTCCTCGTCCTACATTACAATGACTGAATCTTTGTTATTGAATCAGTAACCATCTAAAATACTGCTTTTAGATTTTGTTTCATAAGTTATTACAAAGTACAGTATATGTGTAGCAGAAACCATCAATAATTGCATGCAAGAATCTTTCCTTCGATATTTGAGAAGCGAGGTGGACTCAGAAACGCGTAAAAGATGAATATAGTGATCCCAATAATGAGATCATACTTAACTTCTGGATTATAAATGGCAGTGTGTATCAGTGTGTACCATTCATTTTGATCTGATTGACACTGTTTTAAAAGGCAAAATTAAATGTTTAGTAGAAACTGTACTCAGGTCACTACTGTACCGAATAAATGTACTTGAATCATTGTAGATTGGAATTATTCACTAATCTAATCTTTCCCGCTTTTCTGAGTTCGACTTGGCTCGAGACCCGAGTACTTGGGTACTTTACTAAATGAAAAAAAAAGGATCGAAGCCGTGTGAGTGAGGAAGTAGAACAATGTAAAAGTGAAGCAAGGCAGGTGAATGGTATTTCAACCTATTCCTTCTTCCCTCCTCTAATGTTAAAAATGCCAAGTTTTAAAGAAAACTATCAATGTTTATTTGTATCATTAGAGACCTAATCTTATTTAAAAACCATTCCTTGTTTCCCAGAACTGCTGTTATAGCAAGTTAAGTTGTCCAACAAGTAATTTAATTATCTGAAGCAACAGTAAATTGTCGGCCGTGTTACTCCCTACTAGAAGTGGAGAGATCGCTGGATAAAGTTTAGACTTGTATCTCTACATTTCGTTACCTAAACTCCCAAGAAAAAAAGGTGGGCGGTACAGAGGCGGCAATAGAACTAAAGAATCGCTGTTGTTTTTTTATCCGTTTATAAGATGTCTGGTTAAATAGAAATCATTATGTAATCATCAGACGTAACGAGGAATTTAATGGAAGGCTGTGCACAACTTGGTTTGCAATGTCCTGTGCAGAATATTTGAACTTGATAGTTTAAGTGAGTCAATTCTTGTGGTCAACCTAGAAGCTTACTTACTCCTCCAAACTATACCAGAAAACAGGTGACCTCGTTGTTACTAATAGGGGATCTGTTTAATGGCATAGCAAGAAGGAATCGAAAGCTTTCCAGTTTATAGAGAAGAGATTATTCCTTTAAGAGAGTATGAGAGTATAAACTTCTTAACCTAGAGCGTCGTTTCTACTTTATGAATAATTAATACTTTTTCCTCACCTTACCCACTTGGTCACCCAACTCGTTTATATAATTTAAACTTATGTCTGTAACCTACAAGGACGTGAAGTAAGGATACAACACCTTATAAAAAAAGACGGAATAGTTGACGAATTCAGTGTTACTTTATGTCAATTCAGTCTGTGGCGATGGGTGGTTCTGAGTTTCTAATAAGTACATTAAAAGGAAAAATAATACACTCATAAGGCGAATGAAATAATGAATTGTTGATGGCGCTTCCCAACATAATGGCTTCAATATTTCATCAAAGTGTCTGGGTGTCCTTGGAAATATTACATATGAACAAAAAGATTTCATATTGGTCGGAATAAAATCCCCAAAGACATCACCACTGACAACTGTTACTCCAGGGGCAAAAAGTCAGCCATATGCCTGTGTCTGGGTGGGTAGTGGGGCAAGTCAATATGTTGTCTGCTGGCCCATAACTTGCCGGTATTGGGACCTTACGCTCTGCCTCGAAAAAAACTGGAGCCGCGAGAATACAAAATTGTTTCGATTCCTGCCAGTGAGATTGGTAAAACTCCATTTCTCCGATTCCCATCCGTGCCCTGTGTTGTGGTCGTATTCCTTGTCTTGCGGTGTATTCGACAACATGTGGGTTGAGATGATACACTGCAATACAAGCGTGTATATATCTGGCTCTATATATCTATTTACTAATTTGCATCCTCTATAGTGTAAAGGATTGTGTTTGGGTTCAAGCTGAAAGATTGTGTGTGTTAATGGCTGCCCAAGATTTCCACAATTGTCCCTGAAAAATAATATAAGGTCCTCTTTGCCATTCTCCAGGAAAGTACTCAAGTATATGACTGTAAAACTTTATCATCATTAGATAACGTGTTTAGGAATATTTTAACATGAGCACGGTCGATATGATCAAATCGCATAACCTAAATTAAGGAGATGTACGAAATCCAAAGGTGATGAATAATCGTGCTTCATCCACACTCCCACAAAAGAACCACAGCCATGTTGGTCGGAGCTGCCAAGGATTCCTACTTTCCTTTATACTTTATAGCGCTAACTGGCGCTTTATTCATTAAGGGGCTTTTATCCTCCGCTGCAGCGAGCAGATAAGACCTTCCCTTTACATAAAGTTTGGGCACGGCTGGAGCGGAGTGTTAGCTAAGAGGTACTTGATTATATGCTTTTACAGACTGAGTTAATGAGAGAACTCCTCAAGTAAAATGAGTGTAATATAAAGTATGGGCATTAAGCATGTGAGAGCTGGTAAGAGGTTGAACGTGTGGGGCGAACCGCGATATCTGGAGAAGTGAAGTTTTGACAGGTGGGCTAAGGAAGGAAATAAAATAGAGTTTTAAACCACAAAATAGATTTTAGGTGCGAAACACTTGGAAAAGTAAATTCTTAAAGTAAATTCTTAGAATTAGAGAGGTGTGGTGCTCCTTATATTACTCTATACAGGGATTAAATGTTGCCATCCCAAATGGACTTAATTACTTTGAAGTGTATTACCAACATGTTTACAATATTTTCATTCTAACTCTGGAATTAGCTTTTGCTAAGTAGAAATTTCTTGTTAAAACCACTTTGAAATCTCTCGATGGTAACATCTTGTACATCAGCCTTGAAGTTTTCCCTGCATGGACACTAGCTACGGGTCCCACTTCTGATGGTATAATTGTCGTTCTTGGTGAGGGTGTCATGGTTGCTGACTTCACGTCGTTGCCTTTTTTGTGTTAGTCTTCTATCGGCTGCTGGGTAACCACTTTCGTTGGTCACTAACCCCTTGTAGGAGAAAATACGATTGTTCCTTGTCCTTTGTGTGTATCTTCTCGTACTCCTTGATAAACGCAACTTCAATCTCTGCGAGGTCGTTGGTCACAGTGAGTCTCTAGACAATCTCAGTTGATCTCTAGTTCCCTGCATTCGTTGGTCATTTCTTTGGATCAGAATTTAAGAGAGTGATTTCAAAATATAACTTCGTGTAAAAGTCTCCAGTCTTCTCCAGTGCGAAATCCAGGAGAGAGGAGTCCTTGATGGCATTGGTTGGCGGCACCATTCTATTGGAGATGTCTTCCATCCGCTCATATCTTTCATTACCAGAGACGATTCTTCCTTTGCAGTCGTAAGCCACTGTTTGGTTATCTCCTCCAACGAGTACCATGGGTGGTTGGTGTTGTTTAGCTCAAAATTACATTATGTATGAACTGTAAAAATATTCATAGATGAATAAACACCTAGATAGCCAGATGGGTAACTAGTTATACATATTTTTTTGGATTCATGCTGATTGTTTCCAGGGGGATAATAAATAAAAACAATGAGTATAGTTTAATCAAAACTGATATTTGCCAGCTCTCTTCATACTCAAATCTAATTGCGAAACTCTTAAGAGTTCACGACTACCAGTTTAAAAGTCCTAGTTTCCAAAGTGGTTCGTGACGCAGTATTTTTGTCCACAACTGTACCAGCAGTAGTGGGGACAATAAGAGCAGTCTGTGGAACGAAATTATTTTCCGGGACTGTACGAACACACATTTACACCATGCAACGTCACCCAAAGTTCGACGTGCCAGCAATAACAATTAGCTAAGTGGAGCGACTGGAAGGAGGAAGAGGTTGTGCCAACAATATTAAAGTTTACTGATGGTGGCAGTCATTTGCCTCGCCTCGTCTGCCTCTTTACTTTACAGACACACCATGTGATTTAACATTTGAACCACGGCATTGAAAAAAGAGTTTGAGGGGTCAGAAAAAAAGAATCTACACATTTATGGTTTAATATGACAAACACTATGACATTTTCCCCCATATAAAAACTATTATACATACACCCCTTATAAATCTGTTTCATCAAAGAGGGTAAAGAGAACCATCCATCACGAGGGTTGTGTGATATCAGGGTGTGTGTGTGTGTGTGTGTGTGTGTGTGTGTGTGTGTGTGTGTGTGTGTGTGTGTGTGTGTGTGTGGTGGAGGGAATATGAAGGAAGGATTTCCATAATGTTAAGCCCACCAGCCCTGCACCCTTCTTACCCATATATGCCTACAACCTTTCTTGTCCTCTGTCTGGTACAGGTGTTGGGGGCCGTTTTACACATATTAGGAGGGGCCCTGTCGCTGGTGTGTGTGTGTGTGTGTGTGTGTGTGTGTGTGTGTGTGTGTGTGTGTGTGTGTGTGTGTGTGTGTGTGTGTGTGTGTGTGTGTGTGTGTGTGTGTGTGTGTGTGTGTGTGTGTGTGTGTATGTGTCTGTGTCTGTGTCTGTGTCTGTGTCTGTGTCTGTGTCTGCATGTGTGTTGGCTTGGTGAATCCTATTATAATTGCTGGGTCCTGCTTCTGAATTTGTGATATCCTTACATTGTTGTTCTAGCCATCAGTCTCCTAGTTTTAATGCTTGGAATGGCTGACTTTGTTATTTTTGTTGTGGATCCTCCAACTATTACTGCGGGTACTCTTGTTGGGAATGCTGGTCTCTTTACTGGGCCTTGAATCATCCCAGCTATTCCACTTGTCAGTCAGTTTTGCAGTCTTTCTTGGTGTTGCTGTAAGCCTTCTTGAGCTTGAGTTTCTTTCACTTCTACTTGAACTTTTACACAGGTATATACTTGTTGCCCTCAAGGATCAAGGACGGTCCCACTAATGCTAAGAGTAACATAATAGTACTAGAACCTTTTTGCCAACACTCTATTGCTTGGGTCCTCCATCCAATTCCAGGTCCCTCTCACTAGTCCTGGAATCTTCTTACTAGTCCTGGAATCCTCTCACTAGTCCTGGAATCCTCTCACTAGTCCTGGAATCCTCTTACTAGTCCTGGAATCCTCTCACTAGTTATGGAATCCTCTCACTAGTCTTGGAATCCTCTCACTAGTCCTAGGACACTTTCACTCGTCCTGGAATCCTCTCACTAGTCCTGGAATCCCCTCACTAGTCCTGGAATCCTCTCACTATTCCTGGAATCCTCTCGCTAGCCCTGGAAGCATCTCACTAGAACTGGAATCCTCTTACTAGTCCTGGAATCCTCTTACTAGTACTGTGGCTCTCTCACTAGTCCTGGAATCCCCTCACTAGTCCTGGAATCCTCTCACTAGTCCTGGAATCCCCTCACTAGTCCTGGAATCCTCTTACTAGTCCTGGAATCCCCTCACTAGTCCTGGAATCCCCTCACTAGTCCTGGAATCCTCTTACTAGTACTGTGGCTCTCTCACTAGTCCTGGAATCCTCTTACTAGTCCTGGAATCCTCTCACTAGCCCTGGAATCCTCTCACTAATCCTGGAATCCTCTTACTAGTACTGTGGCTCTCTCACTAGTCCTGGAATCCCCTCACTAGTCCTGGAATCCTCTCACTAGTCCTGGAATCCTCTCACTAGTCCTGGAATCCTCTCACTAGTCCTGGAATCCTCTCACTAGTCCTGGAATCCTCTTACTAGTACTGTGGCTCTCTCACTAGTGGCGTATTCCTCTTGTTGGATCAAAGACTCATTTATCTAACCTTCTGATGCTGATAAGATACGCGGAAAAGTATTATGTCTCCTGCAATCATCACCTCCATTTCCGATATTCCTATGCAATCAGGCACCCTATTCATTCCAGTCTGATTTGCTTCTTCACCTCCAAGTTTGCAATTGAGTTGACGACAATATTAAATCGTAAAATCCGAAATGTACTGAATTAACATATCAAGAGTTACGCTAAAAGTAATGTTTCATTTGTCTGTACAGTAAACATAAGACGTCTGTTCTTTGTTTATCATTCCACAAATTATCGATTAAGGTTATGGTCGTCAGCATGAAAAGCTAGATTTTAAAAGAATATTTTATATTTTTCTTGCCCAATATTTTCTCTTCAGGACAAATCCAAAATAACTTTTCCCATTTTGAATGACTTAACGTTGACGCCATAATATCACGTTTTGTGACACCAGACACCTCACGTACTTTATATTCTCGGGGCAAAATTTCATCTACTGCGCTACTGCGCTGAAATTTCCCTTTTCATGCTTGAAACCTGACTCGAAGAATTGTTTTCCCTCCGATCTCAGAGTAAAAGTGTTGTGTGAATCCACTAACAATTTAGCAAGCATTAATTACTCTTATTAACCTTATTTACATATATAATGTTATTCTAAAACTCTAGGATTTTTTTTTTCTCTTATCGTTACATATTGTCCTGAGATTTTAAAGGTGCAGAAATATTTCTGCAACAACGCACATACCTATATATAGGATTCCCATTCTGCTTATATCACAGCTGTTACCTAGTGTGGTGTGGTGTGGTGTGACTTGGTATGGTGTGGTGTGCTGTGGTGTGGCGTAGTGTGGTGTGACGTGTTACATCAATATAGAAGGAGTCACAGATTATCCTTAAAAACTGATTCATGCATAGTCAAGTTATCATAAGTGCATTTGTATAAACATTAAATTATAAATTCCTAATTCTATCAGGCAGTAGGCTTACACTCTTATTAAATCATCAAGTATTTTCATCAGGAATTCCGATCTTTTACTGAATATGAAAAACCTAGGAATAGTATGGATTGCTCTGTCCCTTTTGATACCTGTGAGCGATAAAATCCTGAGAGCAGCATATATGCAATCAACGCAACTCTATCTTGTGGTGGACGTGTGTGGAATGCTGCGATAAAGTTGAAGTCTGATCCCGGGATTGGTTGTGTGGCCCGCTACTGTCCCTTCATCCCCTGCCCTGACCCCCTGCTTGCCTTCAGTTCCTTGCCCACACAGCCCTCTTCCCTTTGATCCCTGTCCTCTGTTCTCACGCTCCACCCTACTATACCAACCACCATGTCTTCAGTCGTGTCCTATATATCATACTCTTCTCCTTATTCCCTGTTAATTGTCTTGTGTCCTCTCTCCAACCAGCTGCCTGTACAGTACCATCGTCCATGACTATTTAAACTAGCCCTTTGCCCCTCGTCCTCTGCCCCCTACACTCTGCCCCCTGCCTTCTACTCCTGGCCCGAGCTGTAACCTACTATCCACTTCTTCCTCCACAATTCAAACTGCCCACTGTCTTTCCATCCCATTGAACCCTTCCATCCTACTCTCCCGTCCTCCCTTCCCATCCTATCTTCTCATCGTACCCTTTCGTCTTCGTTCTTATCCTACCTCGACATTGGTCTCTTGTCATATCCCTTCCTAGTATCCCCTTGTTTTGCCCAGTGTACCCAGACTGCCTATATCTTATACATATATCATATCCTCTTTACACTTTCCTTGTTTCACTCTTCCTGCCTCTCTTTAGTCTCCTCCATCCATCTTCCATCTTTCCACATGTATCCCTTTGCTTTCTTCCCCCATGTCACCATAAGCCCCCTCATCTGAAAAGTTTCTCACATCTGTCTCCTCCGACCTTTGTTCCTCCCCCCTCCCTTCTTGCTCTACCACCTGCACCACATCTCCAGTTCTCCCATCCTCTGCCTGTCATCTTTCACACCTGGCCTTTAACTGTCTACACCCACTGTCATTTGTGATCTCCGGAGTTCTCTGGGCAAATTACCAGTTTGTAGAGAAGATATGTTATTCTAAGGGTTATCGTATGTGTCCATCTGTTAAATATCGTATACAGGAAGTGCAATGGAAGGAAGGTTATGCTAATGGAGGGTGTCATACGTTACCATTTACATTTTACATCAATAAACACGATTCTATATATAAACAAACGGTTTCTGTAAGCATTTGCTCTTGACATTATATTAATACTTTTTTTTAAACCTTGTACTTGAGAAGTTAAGTGGATCTGCTCCTACCCATTAATCTGCCTCCGGTTCCCTGTTACCAAAGAATAAACACTATATCAAATCCTATAGTGACAGAACTCATCTTATTAGGCTATCTCCGCAAAGGATGTTATGTTTAGGGTCGGTTTGTTTTGATGTTTGAGGATTTTTCGATATTTTTATCAATGTCCGTCTGAATAGTAACAATGATTAAGTTATTGTAGTGATGAAATCTCTATTAGAATCCAGTATTATTGTTTTTATGTAAATTTTATGCATTCATTTTCAAGAATGATAGTGAAACATGGGTCGAGTTGACCGTAGATTTGTATGACCGCAGGTCTTTAAGTGCTTTTGTTCTAGTTGTAAAACTTGGAACATTTTCTAAAAGAACATTAAAAAAACAATTATTTCAATATTTATACCCTGCTAGTTATTTTACAAGTTACAAGACTATTGTAGCTTGGTTTGTTTTTCATCTTTCAAGGGGAAATCGTCAAGTAATCTCAGTTTTATATCAAGCCCATAAATTATATCCTGTAGCTATCATAATGTAATTTTTCTTACTGTATTTTACAATCAATGATTGTTCTAATTCATGACTGTTGCAATCTTGCTGCTTTCCATCACAGGAGCACAGAAGGTCTGCAGTAAGACCAACAATGTTACACACTGCAGCTGTCCGTATTGGTTTCCCCTTGACCACCTGTTCTCTCCAGCCTCTCACTCTCCAAAACCAACTCCAGAGCCTTGCTAAAGCTGCACCACTTTTTCTGCCCGCGTCCCCAGCCTTTATATTCTTTAACAAACGGCATTCTTCCGTGTCAGAGACTCGGCTGGTATTGCAAGGTAGGGAACAGGAAGTAAAAGGGAGGCAAAGGTACAACACAAAAGTCAACCCCGCTGGCAGGATCAAACAATGGCGTCGGTGGGATCCGGACTGAGCAAAGGTAATTGAGGGAGAGACTCGCAGCATCCGGGTCCAAGGACGGTCGCTCCTTTGGCAGGGTCGGTGTTTACTCTTCCCAGAATAGGCGTTGTGTGTTCCTTGTCATTTTCTGCATACTTTCCTCAGACAGCAAGGTATACAAAGTAGGGATTTTAGACACCGATGTTCAATGTGTTACAGCAATGATAGAAGAGATAAAATGACCCATCTTGACTGAAAAGAGTGAATGATTTTGATGTGTGATAGGTAAACACGAAGGCTTATCATTCCCCCTCAGTTAGCATAATGAGGTTTATAAGCAATACCTCCAAGAAAGATCACTAGCTGAGATATAATGCTACGGTGAAGAATAAATAAAGTGAAAGCTGGGTATTTCTGAAGAACAGGTGATGGAAATATGACACCTTATTTTCCATTGATACCTATTCGAGACTGCGACGTAAGTGAGTGGCTAAAAGTGAGTGTCTTGCAAACCTGTGACCTCAAATGATAACCAGTAATAGTTAGTTAGTTCGTGAAATGAGTGTGACGCAAGTGTGAGTCAGACGGGAGTGAGTGAGTGAGAGTGCGAGCGTTGTGTCTTTGCCTCTGCTCTTAAGAACAAATGATTCCTCCTCCTGTGTTCCTCGTCAGGACTTCTTTGCCTTTGTTTGAGTACATGGCGCCCCGGGCTTCGACTATTGTTACTCTGTGCCCTCCCCCCCCCCCTCTCTCTTTCCCTTCCCCCCACCCACCCTTTTCTTTTCCTGCTTTCTTACATTTCCTACTCTCGTCCTATTTTCTCTCCTGGTTATTCTACTCTGCTCTATTTCTTTCCCTGCTTCCTACTTACTTTTATTTGTTTTCCCCAT
>JAWQEG010005754.1:10000-28372 GCA_033782935.1 Petrolisthes cinctipes | reverse complement strand
CCAGTCAGTTAGGTAAATATTGAAAGAATTACCGTTATTGTGTACGGTTTTTTCTACCTTCATTACCCACTTATTCAGACCATTCTAAGACTATTTTCTTCTATGGCATTTCCTCCGCAAATTTCCAAGATAGGGCATATTCAAATGGGACATTTTGAAATTAGCCTGACCTTACCTGACCTGACCTAACCTAACCTAACCTAGACCACATCAGACCGGGACCTAACCTGGGCAAATTACCGGGAAATAACCGTGGTAAAGTACAGAAAATGACCGGGGCAAAGTACTGGGACCTAGCTAGATCTGGCAACACTGCTACAAAATGGCAATTCTTTCAATAAATACCGTCAGTACTGTAATATTTATGTTATGTTAATCAAACGTCAATCTGGACTGGTGTGTCATTTTATCCACCTGGGCTGTTTGATCCTTGGAACGCTTGTGATCAGTGGCCCTACCAGGTGAGTTACCAGGTGAGTAACAACTCAATATTGAGCAGTTGGGGCGCATCAACTACTGATGAAGTAGATTCGCCCCAACTTCTGGGGCGAATGGACTTGGGGCACCCCCCTAAACCCCCGCACCCCCTTAAAACCACTGTATACTCACCATACTTGACCATAAGCCCCTGACCCAACTGGGGACAACATGGAGTACCTCTTGGCCACCTCCCATTCTGTCCCCTTACTCATGCACCCCCCTAAACCTTTCCCCTTACTCCCACACCCCCCCCAAGCCTGTCCCCACTATTCCCGCACCCCCCAAAAGCCCCCCCCACTACTCCCGCACCCACAACCCACAAACCCTCCCACCCAAGACAGTCCCACTACTCCCGCACCCCACAAACCCCCCCCCCAAGCCTGCCCCTTATTCCCGCACCCCCCTAAAATCACTGTATACTCACCATACTTGACCATAAGCCCCTGAGCCAACTGGGGACAACATGGAGTACCTCTTGGCCACCTCCCATTCCGTCTTATTTAACTCTAATATGTGGAAATCTACCTTAGGCATTGTGTATGTATGTTGGTGTATGTGTGTGTATACTTTGGTGTGTGTTTAGGTACGTGTGTGGGTGTTTATGTGTGTGTGTACGTATGTTTAGGGATGTATGTGTGTGTGTGTATACTTTTATGGATGTTTAGGTATGTGTGTGGATGTTTAGGTATGTGTATGTATGTTTGTGTATGTGTATGTATGTTTGTGTATGTGTATGGATGTTTATGTATGTGTGTGGGTGTTTATGTATGTACGTGTGTATGTTTATATGTGTGTGTGGGTGTTTATAAGTATGTACGTATGTTTATGTATGTGTGTGGATGTTTGTATGTGTATGTATGTTTATGTATGTGTATGTATACTTTTAGACCAGTGATATGTATGTATACACACACACGGTCTACATACACATTATTATTTTGATGTATTTTTTGTTATTATTATTATATGTATGTATGTATATATATGTATGTATGTATATGTATACTTTTAGACCAGTGGTATGTATGTACGTATACACACTGTCTATATACACATTATTATTTTTATGTATTTTTTATTATTATTATTATTATTTATTTATTTATTTATTTATACACGAGGGATATTATTTTCAACACTTCCACTCCCTTCAGAGATTACCTATACACTGGCTGGTTGGTATTGGTAACACTGGTTCGTTAGCAGTGTTGCCAGATCATTTTCCCTTACTTCTTTTCCTTAACTATTTTAGAGTTTCACTTATTTTATTTATTTTTATTTTGGACTTGTAAATTTTCCTATCTAACTTTTCCTTCCTTTCTTCACCTATTTTATTTATTTTATTTATTTATTTTTATTTTGGACCTGTAAATTTCCATAACTAACTTATTTTTTCTTCCTTCACCTTTTTTTATTTTTTTTTTAGAATTTCTCTTATTTTATTTTATTTTATTTTATTTATTTTTATTTTGGACCTGTTTGAGAATTTCACTTTTTTTTTTATTATTTTATTTTTCATCAATAATTCCCCGGGTTTTATTCTTTCTTGGGTTTTGATGTTTTTTTGTTTTGTTTTTTTGTTTTTGGTATTTCGTGTGGTAGATATATCTCTATTTAATTAATCTTAAATAATCTTTACATAATTTATAATTTCCCTGCGTCGTAGATTTCCGAACATTTCCTAAAATAAAACAAACATAGAAATTTCACATCACCACAGAGCTGGCAACATTGCACTGGCTATACTGACGTCAGTGTTGCCAGATCTGGAGGTATACATGACTAAAGAATTATTATTATACTTTTATTTATTAAGACTGACCGATTGTTAATATTTCACTTTTGTAACGGGATATTATGAAAAAATTAAAATATTCAGTTATTTTCCCAACTTTCATTTATATAAAGAATTATTATTATTATTATTCTTTTATTAATTAAGACTGACCGATTGTTAATATTTCACTTTTTTAACGGGATATTGATGAAAAAATTAAAATATTCAATTATTTCCTCAACTTTCATTTATATAAAGAATTATTATTATACTTTTATTAAGACTGACCGATTGTTAATATTTCACTTTTTTAACGGGATATTATAAAAAAAATTAAAATATTCAATTGTTTTCCCAACTTTCATTTATTTTTTCACCTCATTTATTTTTATCTATTTTTTTATTATTCTTTCCTGCTTCCTGTCACTCCTTTATCACCTTCCTCTGGCGCTAAATGACCTCGCTGTTGCTGCACCTATAATATCAATCAATGCTGTCTCACCTCTCTATCATCACCTTATTTATTCTTCTTCTGGTGCTATATGACGTCACTGTTGGTGCGCCTAATGTATGTATGTTTTCCTAGGCTTGTGTGTGTGTGTGTGTGTGTGTGTACAGTTCATTACACACACACACACATACACTGTAAATACACACACATACACAGATACACACATACAAACAGACACACACACACAAACAGCCACATACATACTGTACATACACACACATACACAGATACACACACACACACACACACACATACTGTACATACACACACATACACAGACACACAAATACACAGCCACACACACACAGACACACACATACAGATACACAGCCACACACACACACAAACAGACACACAAATACACAGCCACACACAAACACACACACAAATACACAGCCACACACACACAGTTCATTACACACACAGCCACACACACACACACACACTGTACATACCAAGGATGATAGAATATAAATACCAAATATAATTTTCATAATTTTAATTCAGTCTTTTAATATATACATAAAAAAAAAGTATGTATGTATGTATGTATGTACTGCAACAAAGTATTCACATAATAATAATAATAAAAATAATAATAAAAATAATAATAATAAAACTAATAATAATAATAATAATAATAAAAATAATACAGAAATTAATCCATTTTGAATGCATTGGAGTAACTTGATTCCTCCAAACTATGTCATAAAACACACACACACACACACACATACATACAGATTGCCTATTAGTACCATTGAGGGCTGTGTGTGTGTGTGTGTGTGTGTGTGTGTGTGTGTGTGACTGTGTGTGTTTCAGCATGTATGTCTGTCTGTCTGTAGGGTATATCTGTGTGTGTATGTGTCTGTGTTTTAGTGTGTTTCAGTGTGTGTGTGTGTGTGTGTGTGTGTGTGTGTGTGTGTGTGTGTTTCATGGTAGAGTTTGGAGGAATCAGTAGCCTACAAATTCACCAACAAGATTAAGTAATGATGATTCCAGTTGTTGTTGTTGTTGTTGTTGTTGATGCCGTCGCCATTGTTGTTTTTGTTGTTGTTGATGCCGTCATTGTTGTTGATGCTGTTGTTGTTGTTGTTGTTGTTGAAGCCGTCGTTATTTTTGATGTTGTTGTTGTCGTCATTGTTCTTGTTGTTGTTGATGTTGTTGTTGTTGATGTTGTTGTTGTCGTTGTTGTTGTTTATGTTGTCGTTGTTGTTGTTGTTGTTGAGTTGATGCCGTCATTGTTGTTGTTGTTGTTGTTGTTGATGCCGCCGTCATTGTTGTTGTTGTTCCTCAAAAGAATTTCTCAATGATGTAAGGCGCTGAAAAAAAAAAAATAATAATAATAATAATAAAATAAAAATAATTATATTATTCTATGTATACACCGTCAATGTTAAAAATAATGAAACTTTTGTATAATGTAACTTTTGTATAATGTAACTTTTGTATATATAATGAAACTTTTGTATAATGTAACTTCTATATAATGAAACTTCTGTATAATGTAATTTCTGTATAATGAAACTTTTGTATAATGAAACTTTTGTATAATGAAACTTTTGTATAATGTAACTTTTGTATATATAATGAAACTTTTGTATAATGTAACTTTTGTATATATAATGAAACTTTTGTATAATGTAACTTTTGTATATATAATGAAACTTTTGTATAATGAAACTTTTGTATAATGTAACTTTAATATAATGTAACTTTTGTATAATGTAACTTTTGTATAATGAAACTTTTGTATAATGTAACTTTAATATAATGAAACTTTTGTATAATGTAACTTTAATATAATGAAACTTTTGTATAATGTAATTTCTGTATAATGAAACTTTTGTATAATGAAACTTTTGTATAATGAAACTTTTGTATAGTGTAACTTTTGTATATATAATGAAACTTTTGTATAATGAAACTTTTGTATAATGTAACTTTAATATAATGTAACTTTTGTATAATGTAACTTTTGTATAATGAAACTTTTGTATAATGAAACTTTTGTATATATAATGAAACTTTTGTATAATGTAACTTTAATATAATGAAACTTTTGTATAATGTAACTTTAATATAATGAAACTTTTGTATAATGAAACTTTTGTATAATGAAACTTCTGTATAATGAAACTTTTGTATATATAATGTAACTTTTGTATAATGTAACTTCTGTATATTGAAACTTTTGTATAATGTAATGAAACTTTTATATAATGTAATGAAACCTTTGTATAATGTAACTTCTGTATAATGTAACTTCTGTATAATGTAACTTCTGTATAATGTAACTTTGTATAATGAAACTTCTGTATAATGTAACTTTTCTGTACTGTAATACAAACATTCATTACACAAAACATTACAAAACACAAATAAATATTAAAATAAACCCTAAATAAATCTTAAAACTTAAATAAAATGTTCAATAAAGTTACTAACCAGCTCACACTTAAATAAAACGTTTAATAAAGTAACTAACCAGCTCCTTTTACACACATTCATTACACAAAACATTACAAAACACAAATAAATATTAAATAAACCCTAAATAAATCTTAAGTCTTTAATAAAACGTTCAATAAAGTCACTAACCAGCTCAAACTTAAATAAAACTTAAATAAAATGTTGAATAAAATTACTAACCACCTCAAACTTAAATAAAATTACTAACCACCTCAAACTTAAATAAAATTACTAACCACCTCAAACTTAAATAAAACGTTTAATTAAGTTACTAACCAGCTCTAACTTAAATAAAACTTAAATAAAACGTTGAATAAAGTTACTAATCACCTCAATCTTTAATAAAACTTAATTAAAACTTAAATAAAACGTTGAATAAAGTTACTAACCAGCTCTAATAATACCCACAGTAGCCAGGAAGGTACCAATGTTAGAATATAAGGTACTAGATCTGGCAACACTGCTACAAAACGGTAATTCTTTCAATAAATACCGAATATCTTAAATAAAACTTAAATAAAACGTTTAATAAATTACTAACCAGCTCTAATAATACCCACAGTAGCCAGGAATATAAGGTACCGGATCTGGCAACACTGCTACCGAATATCTTAAATAAATCTTAAATAAAACGTGAAATAAAGTCACTAACCAGCTCTAACTTAAATAAGACATTGAATAAAGTTACTAACCAGCTCTAACTTAAATAAAACATAAATAAATCGTTCAATAAAGTTACTAACCAGCTCTAATAATAATAATAATAATAATAATAATAATAATAATAATACACACACATTCATTACACAACACAATATGTAAATAAACCTTAAGGGGGTGCGGGAATAGGGGACAGGGTTGGGGGGGGGGGTTGGGGGGTGCAGGAATAGGGGGATAGGCTTGGGGGGGGGGTGTGGAAATAGGGGACAGGCTTTGGAGGGGGGGGGGTGCGGGAATAGGGGGACAAGCTTGGGGTGGGTAGAATGCCTGTCCCCTATTCCCGCACCCCCTAAACCCCCCCCCAACCTGTCCCCTATTCCCGCACCCCCCTAAACGTTGAATAAAATTACTAACCAGCTCTAATAATACCCACAGTAGCCAGGAAGGTACCAAGGTTAGAATATAAGGTACCGGATCTGGCAACACTGCTACAAAACGGTAATTCTTTCAATAAATAATGAATATCTTAAATAAAACTTAAATAAAACCTTCAATAAAATTACTAACCAGCTCTAACTTAAATAAAACCTTCAATAAAGTCACTAACCAGCTCTAACTTAAATAAAACTTAAATAAAATGTTGAATAAAGTTACTAATCACCTCAATCTTTAATAAAACTTAATTAAAACTTAAATAAAACCGTCAATAAAGTTACTAACCAGCTCTAATAATACCCACAGTAGCCAGGAATATAAGGTACTGGATCTGGCAACACTGCTACCAAATATCTTAAATAAATCTTAAATAAAACCATCAATAAAGTTACTAACCAACTCCTTTTACACACATTCATTACACAAACCATTATAAAACACAAATAAATATTAAATAAACCCAAAATAAATCTTAAGTCTTTAATAAAACGTTCAATAAAGTCACTAACCAGCTCAAACTTAAATAAAAAGTTTAATAAAGTTACTAACCAGCTCAAACTTAAATAAAAAGTTTAATAAAGTTACTAACCAGCTCTAATAATACCCACAGTAGCCAGAAAGGTACCAATGTTGGAATATAAGGTACCGGATCTGGCAACACTGCTACCGAATATATTAATACTAAATAACTTAAATAAAACTTAAATAAAACCTTCAATAAAATTACTAACCAGCTCTAATAATACCCACAGTAGCCAGGAATATAAGGTACCGGATCTGGCAACACTGCTACCGAATATCTTAATACCAGAGAATATCTTAAATAAATCCTAAATAAATCATAAATCTTTAATAAAACATTAAATAAAGTTACTAACCAGCTCTAATAATACCCACAGTAGCCAGGAATATAAGGTACTGGATCTGGCAACACTGCTACCGAATATCTTAAATAAATCTTAAATAAAAATTAAATAAAACTTAAATAAAACGTTGAATAAAATAACCAGCTCTAATAATACCCACAGTAGCCAGGAAGGTACCAATGTTGGAATATAAGGTACCGGATCTGGCAACACTGCTACCAAATATCTTAATACCAAATAACTTAAATAAAACTTAAATAAAATAATTAATAAAGTTACTAACCAGCTCTAATAATACCCACAATAGCCAGAAAGGTACCAAGGTTAGAATATAAGGTACTGGATCTGGCAACACTGCTACTGAATATCTTAAATAAACCTTAAATAAAACGTTGAATGAAATTGGTAAATATTGAATGAATTACCGTTATTGGGTACGTTTTTTCTACCTTCATTACCCACTAATTTAGACCATTCTAAGACTATTTTCTGTGTGTACAGTTCATTACACACACACACACATACAGATACACACACACACACATGCCCAAACAGCCACACACACACACAGACACACACATACACACACACATACTGTACATACACACACATACACAGCCACACAAATACACACAGATACACACATACACAGATACACACATACACACACACAGACACACACATACACAGATACACACACACACATATACACACACATACACAGCCACACAAATACACACACACACAGATACCCACCAGATCGACCATTTTACATCTATCACATTTCTCTGCCGCTATATGACCTCACTGTTGCACGTTCAAAGATCAGCTAGGGGAATGGCAGGCTGTAACAAAAATTATACAATTCTTGCCATGGACAAAAAAAAAAAAAAAAAAAAAAAAATTGCATCACTCTGTCCTGGCTGAAGACTTAATTTTTTTTTCACTGTAATTATATTTCCCGGTAGTGAACTTCGTATTAAACTTAAATAAAGCAAGTGTTGTCTTCATACACATTTTGTTTTTTATTTTATTTAAACTTTTTTTTTTTTTTTTTTGGGCGGAATGGACTGAAAAAGAAAAAAAATTGAGAACCACTGAGTTAGGGTGTGTGTGTGAGGTATTCGATCCTTCCATGTCACGAGGCCTACCTAGAATTTTTCGGAGACACGAGATGTGAAATTGTGAAAGTCTTAGCAATGTGTGTGTAGATGTATACTGCTTTGTGTGTGTGTGTGTGTGTGTGTGTGTGTTTCCAGCCTTGTGTGTGTGTGTGTGTGTGTGTGTATGTATATCTGTGTATTTGTGTGTGTGTGTGTGTGTGTATTTGTGTATGTGTATTTGTGTGTGTGTGTGTGTGTGTATTTGTGTGTGTGTGTGTGTGTGTTTCCAGCCTTGTGTGTGTGTGTGTGTGTGTGTGTTTCCAGCCTTGTGTGTGTGTGGGTGTGTGTGTGTGTGTGTATGTGTGTGTGTGTGTATCTGTGTATTTGTGTGTGTGTGTGTGTGTTTCCAGCCTTGTGTGTGTGTGTGTGTGTGTGTATCTGTGTATTTGTGTATGTGTGTGTGTGTATCTGTGTATTTGTGTGTGTGTGTGTGTGTGTGTATGTGTATCTGTGTATTTGTGTGTGTGTGTGTTTCCAGCCTTGTGTGTGTGTGTGTGTGTGTGTGTTTCCAGGCTTGTGTGTGTGTGTTTCCAGCCTTGTGTGTGTGTGTGTGTGTGTATGTGTATCTGTGTATTTGTGTGTGTGTGTGTGTGTGTTTCCCAGCCTTGTGTGTGTGTGTGTGTGTGTGTATCTGTGTATTTGTGTATGTGTGTGTGTTTCCAGCCTTGTGTGTGTGTGTGTGTGTGTGTGTGTGTGTATCTGTGTATTTGTGTGTGTGTGTGTGTGTGTGTTTCCAGGCTTGTGTGTGTGTGTGTGTATCTGTGTATTTGTGTGTGTGTGTGTGTGTTTCCAGCCTTGTGTGTGTGTGTGTGTGTGTTTCCAGCCTTGTGTGTGTGTGTGTGTGTGTGTTTCCAGCCTTGTGTGTGTGTGTGTGTGTGTGTTTCCAGCCTTGTGTGTGTGTGTGTGTGTGTTTCCAGCCTTGTGTGTGTGTGTGTATCTGTGTATTTGTGTATGTGTGTGTGTGTATTTGTGTATTTGTGTGTGTGTGTGTGTGTGTGTGTGTATGTGTTGTTAATTTTATGTGGAGATGTATACTGCTTTGTAAACTTGTATTTTAGTTAGTTATAAGTTAGTATTTTAGTTAGTTAGTTTGTATTTAGTTGTATCTTTAGTTGTTAATTTCATGTGTTTGTTGCTTTGTAAACTTGGATTTTATAGTTTTATAGTGTGTCTGTGTGTATGTGTATCTGTGTATGTGTGTGTGTGTTTGTATCTGTTGTTAATTTAATGTGTTTGTTGTTGTAGATGTACAGTCGGTGTCAAATATAATCATACATATAGGGGTAACTCACGTAAGATTTTGACAGCTTCCCTCTGTTCCTAATTATTCATTACCATACACACTAACTAACTAACTAACTAACTAAGTGATTTACAAAGCCTGTGTTAAAAGGATATAATAATTAGATGATAAATTTAATAATCTTATATCAAGGCAATACAATATAAGAAAATTAAAATAATAATAATAATAATAATAATATAATGATAATAATAATAATTATGATAATAATAATAATAATAATAACAATAATAATAATGATAATAATGATAATAATAATAATAATAATAATAATGATAATAATAATAATGATAATAATAATAATAATAATAATAATGGGTTATAAAGCAAACCAAATATAATTTTCATAATTTTAATTCAGTATTTTTAATATATACATATTAATCCATTGCATTGGAGTAACTTGATTCCTCCAAATTATTCCATGAAACACACACACACACACACACATACAGATCTCCTATTAGTACCATTGAGGGCTGTGTTTGTCTGTGGTTGTGTGTGTGTGTGGGTCTGGCTGTGTATTTGTGTGTCTGTCTGTGTGTGTGTGTGTATCTGTGTGTGTCTGTCTGTGTGTGTGTGCGTGTGTATCTGTGTGTGTATCTCTGTGTGTCTGTGTGTATCTGTATGTGTGTATCTGTGTATGTGTCTGTCTGTCTCTGTGTGTGTATGTGTATCTGTGAGTATTTCAGTGTGTATGTCTGTGTGTGTATGTGTGTGTGTGTATCTGTGTGTATGTGTGTGTGTATGTCTGTATGTGTGTGTGTGTGTGTATCTGTGTATGTGTCTGTCTGTCTCTGTGTGCGTATGTGTATCTGTGAGTATTTCAGTGTGTATGTCTGTGTGTGTGTGTATCTATGTATATGTGTCTGTCTGTCTGTGTGTAACCGTGTGTATATCTGTGTGTGGGTGTGTTTTCTGTGTATCTGTGTGTGTGTGTGTGTCTGTGTGTGTGTTTCATGGTATAATCTGGAGGAATCAGTAGCCTAAAAATTCACCAACAAGACAATTTTCCATTAATTAAGTAATGATGATTCCAGTTGTTGTTGTTGTTGTTGTTGATGCCGTCATTGTTGTTGTTGTTGTTGATGTTGTTGTTGTTGTCATTGTTGTTGTTGTTGATGCCATTGTTGTTGTTTATGATGTCGTTGTTGTTGTTGATATTGTTGTTATTGTTGATGCCGTCATTGTTGTTGTTGTTGATGCCGTTGTTGTTGTTGTTGTTGATGCCGTCATTGATGTTGTTGTTGTTGTTGTTGTTGTTGATGCCGTCATTGTTGTTGTTGTTGTTGTTCCTCAAAAGAATTTCTCAATGATGTAAGGCGCTGAAAAAAAAAAAAAAAAAATAATAATAATAATATAATAAAAATCATTATATTATTCTATGTATCCACCATCAATGTTAAAAATAATGAAACTTTTGTATATATAATGTAACTTTTGTATAATATCTTAAATAAACCCTAAATAAATCTTAAGTCTTTAATAAAACCTTCAATAAATTACTAACCAGCTCTAATAATACCCACAGTAGCCAGGAATATAAGGTACCGGATCTGGCAACACTGTTACCGAATATCTTAAATAAAACGTTTAATAAAGTTACTTACCAGCTCTAATAATACCCACAGTAGCCAGGAAGGTACCAAGGTTAGAATATCTTAAATAAACCTTAAATAAAACATTGAATAAAGTCACTAACCAGCTCAAACTTAAATAAAACTTAAATAAAACCTTCAATAAAGTTACTAACCAGCTCTAATAATCCCCACAGTAGCCAGGAATATAAGGTACCGGATCTGGCAACACTGCTACCAAATATCTTAAATAAATCTTAAATAAAAAGTTGAATAAAGTTACTAACCAGCTCAAACTTCAATAAAACGTTCAATAAAGTCACTAACCAGCTCTAATAATACCCACAGTAGCCAGAAAGGTACCAATGTTGGAATATCTTAAATAAACCCTAGATAAAACTGAAATCTTAAATAAAACGTTCAATAAAGTCACTAATCACCCCAAACTTAAATAAAACGTTCAATAAAATTACTAACCACCTCTAACTTAAATAAAACGTTTAATAAAATTACTAACCACCTCTAACTTAAATAAAACATTGAATAAAGTTACTAACCAGCTCTAACTTAAATAAAACCTTCAATAAAGTTACTAACCAGCTCAAACTTAAATAAAACTTAAATAAAACGTTTAATAACAGTAGCCAGGAAGGTACCAAGGTTAGAATATAAGGTACTGGATCTGGCAACACTGCTACTGAATATCTTAAATAAACCTTAAATAAAACGTTGAATGAAATTGGTAAATATTGAATGAATTACCGTTATTGTGTACGTTTTTTCTACCTTCATTACCCACTTATTTAGACCATTCTAAGACTATTTTCTACCTTCATTACCCACTTATTCAGACCATTCTAAGACTATTTTCTTCTATGGCATTTCCTCCACAAATGCCCCATTTCCAAGATAGGGCATATTCAAATGGGGCATTTTGAAATTAGCCTGACCTTACCTTACCTGACCTAACCTAACCTAACCTAACCTAGACCGCATCAGACTACCGGGACCTAACCTGGGCAAACTACCGGGACCTAACCTGGGCAAACTACCGGGACCTAACCTGGGCAGACTACCGGGACCTAACCTGGACAAACTACCGGGAAATAACCGTGGTAAAGTACAATAAATGACCGGGGCAAAATACTGGGACCTAGCCGGATCTGGCAACACTGCTACAAAACGGTAATTCTTTCAATAAATACCATAAAATTACTTACCAGCTCTAATAATACCCACAGTAGCCAGAAAGGTACCAATGTTGGAATATAAGGTGAGTCTGGCCAATCTATCTTCTTCTTGGGCTCGGCGCTTCTCCTCGGCCGGGTCCATTCTGCTTGGGGCGCCCAGACGGAACATTTTTTTTTTTTTTTTGGGGGGGGGGGTATTTAGTGGGTTAATTTATGTAATGTGTGGATAATTTTCTTGTTTGTATGTTTGTTGTATGGATAATTTGTTTGTGTGTTTATTGTATGGATAATTTTCTTGTGTGTATGTTTATTGTATGGATAATTTTCTTGTTTGTATGGATATTGTATGGATAATTCACTTGTTTGTATGTTTATTGTATGGATAATTTTCTTGTGTGTATTTATTGTATGGATAATTTTCTTGTTTGTTTGTGTGTTTATTGTATGGATAATTCACGTAATATGTGGATAATTCACTTGTTTGTATGGATAATTTACTTGATTGTATGGATAATTTACTTGTTTGTATGGATAATTTACTTGTTTGTATGGATAATTTACTTGTTTGTATGGATAATTTACTTGTTTGTATGGATAATTCACTTGTTTGTATGTTTGTTGTATGGATAATTTACTCGTTCCTGGGTTTATTGTATAGATAATTCACGTAATGTATGGATAATTTTCTTATTTGTATGTTTATTGTATGGATAATTTTCTTGTATGGATAATTTTCTTATATGGGTAATTTATGTAATGTATGGATAATTCACTTGTTTGTATGGATATTGTATGGATAATTCACTTGTTTGTATGGATATTGTATGGATAATTCACTTGTTTGTATGTTTATTGTATGGATAATTTTCTTATTTGTATGTTTATTGTATGGATAATTTTCTTATTTGTATGTTTATTGTATGGATAATTCACTTAATAAATGGATAATTCACTCGTTCCTGGGTTTATTTTAAGGATAATTCACTTATTTGTCGGTTTATTTTTCGGTTAATTCACTTATTTGTTGGTTTTAATCCGGTTATTTATTTGAGGGATAATAACATGTGGTTTGTTTGGGTTACCGGTGTCTTGTCGTCGTCGTTGTTGTTTTTTTAGGGTGTGGCGGCCATTTTGTTTGTTTATCTATAGGACTGTGATTAAATATAACTTTTTCAACGGGTCTAATTTGTTTTGTTTTTTATATTTTTATTTTCTCTCTCTCTCTCTCTCTCTCTCTCTCTCTCTCTCTCTCTCTCTCTCTCTCTCTCTCTCTCTCTCTCTCTTTTGTTTATCTATAGGACTGTGATTAAATATAACTTTTTTAACGGGTCTAATTTGTTTTTTGTTTTATATATTTTTATTTTGTTTGTTTATCTATAGGACTGTGATTAAATATAACTTTTTCAACGGCTCTAATTTTTTTTTTGTTTTTATATTTTTTTATTTGTTTGTTTATCTATAGGACTGTGATTAAATATAACTTTTTCAACGAGTCTAATTTATTTTTTGTTTTATATATTTTTATTTTGTTTGTTTATCTATAGGACTGTGATTAAATATAACTTTTTCAACGGCTCTAATTTATTTTTTTGTTTTATATATTTTTATTTTGTTTGTTTATCTATAGGACTGTGATTAAATATAACTTTTTCAACGGGTCTAATTTGTTTTTTATTTGTTTAGATCAGCTGAGACATGCCTATTTAATTGTCAAAGGTTTAACATTGTTTTAATTAATACCAATCCGTAACACACCCTCGTTTTGGTGGATTTTTAAGTATAGGTTATAATGTAAATATTTGTATTTTTGTCAACAATAAAACTTAATCAATCAATCAATCAATATTTATCTGTATTCTTGTGTTTCATTCTGTTATGTTTTAATGATCTGTGTGTGTGTGTGTGTGTTTGGTAATTGGATTTTCATGGGTCTCGTCTACTTTTATTATGTTTTATTGCCTGTTTTTTATTTGTCTCGTGTTTTATTCTGTTATGTTTTAATGATCTGTGTGTGTGTGTGTCTGTGGTAATTGGATTTTCATGGGTCTCGCCTACTCTTATTAAATTTCAACCAACACACACACACACACAGAGAAGAGAGAGAGAGAGAGAGAGAGAGAGAGAAAAAAAAAAAAGGAATTAAGCACTAAAAATGTCCCAAAAGTCGGTCTGGGGATGTAGCTCAAATGGTAGAACATTTTTTTTATTATTATTATTTTATGGTGTTTGTGGTAATTATTCTTGGTGGTGTTGTTTTTTGGTATCACCTGATGTACTGTACATACATACATACATACATACATATCGATATTTAATTTTTTAGTAAAGAAAAATATATACAGTATGCAAAAAAAAAAAAAAAAAAAAAAAAAAATAAACAGACACACACACAAAATAAAAAAATATATATACTGCATATACTATACGTAAATTAGAGAAATATTATTAAACCTAATGTAAAAAAAATGAAAAAAAACACAGATAACAAATAAATAAACAAATAAATGAAAAAACAAAACACACATAAAACCACAGATAATAAATAAATAAACAAATAAATGAAAAAAACACAAAAAAACACAGATAACAAATAAATAAACAAATAAATGAAAAAAAAACACAGATAACAAATAAATAAGCAAATAAATAAACAAATAAATGAAAATACCACAGATAACAAATAAAGGTATTATTACAGAATAACTGGGTTTTTGGCTAGGATCGCGCAGTGTTACCACATCCGGCTAGGTCCTGGGAATTTGCCCCAGTCACTTTATGATAGTTTACACCGGTTATATCCCGGTAGTTTGCCCAGGTTAGGTCCCGGTAGTTTGCCCAGGTTAGGTCCCGGTAGTCTGATGTTGTCTAGGTTAGGTTAGGTCAGGTCAGGTGAGGTCAGACTAATTTCCAAATTATGTTTGTAAAACGGGGCATATCTCGAAAACGGGGCATCTCCGAAAGAAACACCATAGAATAAAAGTGTTTTAGAATGGTCCAAAATAGTGGGTAATGATACTAAAATATACAATATAGTGAACCCAGTTCTTCTGTAAATTTACCCAAATAAATAAACAAATAAATGAAAATACCACAGATAACAAATAAATAAACAAATAAATGAAAAAAAAACAAAAAACATAAAAGTGCGCCGTTGAAAAGCCATAAAACTCCCTCAACAACAACAACAACAGCAACAACCATAACAACAACATGTGCTTGAGGTTACGGCTGTGAGTCAATGAAGAATTAATTATCTTTATTAATTAATTTATTACCTTATTATACTCCCATACCACGTAAGTTTATTAATTATATGTTGTTATTATTATTGTTTGTTATTATTATTATTGTTGTTTATTATTGTTATTATTATTATTATTATTGTTATTATTATTATTATTGTTATTATTATTATTATTATAGTTATTATTATCATTATTATTAAGTGGGTGCGGGTATAGGGGGACTGGCTTGGGGGGGGGGGTTTGGGGGGGTGCGGGAGTTAGGGGACAGGCTTAGGGGGGATTTTTGGGGGTGCGGGAGTAAGGGGACAGGCTTGGGAGGGGCTTAGTGGGGTGAAGGAGTAGGGGATAGGCTTTCTACCCCCCCAAGCCTGTCCCCCTATTCCCGCACCCCCCATACCCCCCCCCCAAGCCTGTCCCCTACTCCCGCACCCCCTTAATTATTATTATTATTATTTATTATTATTATTTATTATTATTATTTATTATTATATTTATTATTATTGCTATTATTATTATTAATATTATTATTATTATTGTTATTGCTATTATTATTATTATTATTATTATTATTATTATTATTATTATTATTATTATTATTATTTGTACCTGGTTTTTTTCTATTTCCTTCCTGCTTGCTGACTCACCTTTCTGTTATCTTCTTCCTCGGGCGGTATATGACCTCACTGTCTGTTATCAATGGTAATATATATAGCTAACCTAACCTAACCTAACCTATCCTGACCTAACCTAACCTAACCTAACCTAACCTAACCTAACCTAGCCTATCCTAACCTAACCTAACCTAACCTAACCTAACCACACCAACCCTAACCTAACCACACCAACCCTAACCTAACCTAACCTAACCTAACCTAACCTAACCTAACCTAATCTAACCTAACCTAACCTAATCTAACCTAACCTAAACTAACCTAACCTAATCTAACCTAACCTAACCTGACCTAACCCAAACTAACCTAACCTAACCTAACCTGACCTGACCTGACCTGACCTGACCTAACCTAACCTAACCTAATCTAACCTGACCTAACCTAACCTAACCTAACCTGACCTAACCTAACCTAACCTAACCTAACCTAACCTAACCTAACCTAACCTGACCTGACCTAACCTAACCTAACCTAACCTAACCACACCAACCCTAACCTAACCTAACCTAACCTAACCTAACCTAACCTTACCTAACCTAACCTAACCTGACCTGACCTGACCTGACCTGACCTAACCTAACCTAACCTAACCTAACCTAACCCAAACTAACCTAACCTAACCAAACCAAACCTATCCTAATCATAATTTATAATTGATATATATTTAATTTATTTTTAATTTTCATATTTAATTTATATTTAATTTTTATATTTAATTTACATTTAATTTTTATATTGAATTTATATTTCATTTTTGTATTTAATTTTCATATATGATTTATATTTAATTTTTATAATTAATGTATATTTACTTTATACATGGTTAATTTCTCTCGTATTGTGTATTTCAGTGTTGGTCTGGCCGGCTGACGCACCGACCCCATACCAAAGCTGACGAGAGAGAGAGAGAGAGAGAGACGGAGAAAGATAGACGAGAAAAAAAAAGTGACTGAAAAAAAACGAGAATAAAGAGAAATAAAAAAAAAGAGTGACAGGGAAAGACAGACGAGAAAAATACGAGATAAAAACAGAAAAGAAAACAACACAGAAAAAAGAAAGGAAAAAACAAGACAGAAAAAAAAGAAAAAAAGTAAAAAAATAATATAGACAAAATAAAAGAAAGTGAGAGAGAAAAAGAAAGACAAAAAAAAAGAAAGTGAGAGAGAAAAAAGAAAGTGAGACAGAGAGAGAGAGAGAGAAAGAGACAGAGAGAGAGAAAGAGAGCGAGCAAGGAGGGAATACTAAGAGAGAGAGAAAAAGAGAGAGAGCGAGATAAAGAAACACACACAAAGATGGAAGGAGGTAATAGTACAACAACGACCCAAGAACTGTTCCTCTCTGAGCCTGACTTCTGCCCTTGGTGTGGGTCCATACTAATGTTACCAAGGAGTGGTTATACTGTCACCTGTGTTGTCTGTACCTTCAATATAAGTTTGCAGGGTGAGTGTGTGTGTGTGTGTGTGTGTTAGAGAGAGAGAGAGAGAGAGGGAGGGAGGGTGGGTGTGTGTGTGTGAGAGAGATAGAGAGACAGAGAGAGAGAGGGAGAAAGAGACAGAGAGAGAATATGTGTGTGTATGTGTGTGACAGAGAGAGAGCGATTGTGTGTGTGTGTGTGAGAGAGAGAGAGAGAAAGTGTATGTGTTTGTGTGTGAGAGAGAGAGAGATAGACAGATAGAGAATATGTGTATGTATGTTTGTGAGAGAGAAAGAGAGAGAGAGAGGTAGATAAAGAGAGTGTTGGTGTCATAATGTTTGTGGTTGGTTTGGGTGTATACTAATGTTACCAAGGAGTGGTTATACTGTCACCTGTGTTGTCTGTACCTTCAATATATCATTACACGGTGAGAGAGAGAGAGAGAGAGGGGGAGAGAGAGGGAGAGGGAGGGGGAGGGAGGGAGTGTGTGTGAGAGAGAGAGATAGACAGAGAGAGAGGGGGAGGGAGTGTGTGTGTGTTTTTGTGTGAGAGAGAGAGAGCGATTGTGTATTTGTGTGAGAGAGAGAGATAGAGTGTGTGTGTGTATG
>JAWQEG010005754.1:0-5000 GCA_033782935.1 Petrolisthes cinctipes | reverse complement strand
TTGTATTCAAGAACATAGTATTGGTACCATGCCACCATCGTACACACTATGCCTCCATCGTACATACCACGGAAATGTTCTTGACTACCTACCACCCTTACTGTTCCCATTATTATTATTATTATTATTATTATTTTTATTATTTTTATTATTATTATTATTATTATTATTATTATTTTTATTATTATTATTTTTATTATTATTATTTTTATTATTATTATTTTTATTATTATTATTTTTATTATTATTATTTTTATTATTATTATTATTATTTTCATTATTATTATTTTTATTATTATTTTTATTATTATACAAAGTTTTTATTGTGTATCTATTGTTGTTGTTGTTGTTGTTGTGTGTGTGTGTGTGTGTATTCATTACGTGTGTGTGTGTGTGTGTGTGTGTGTGTACGAATGATGTGCGTGTGTGTGTGTCTTTCTTACTACCACTACTACTACTACTACTACTACTACTACCACTACTACTACCACTACTACCACCATCAAAATTAATGTTCTTGGATTCGACCCCCCAAAACCCCCCCAAGCCCAAGCCGGTCCCCTTACTCCCGCACCCCCCTAACCCCCCCAAGCCTGTCCCCCTACTCCCGCACCCCCCTAACCCCCCCCCTAAATAGAAGGAAAGGAGGGACAGGGAGAAGGTGATAGATAGATAGATAGAGTAGGAACGAACAAACAAACGAACACGAACAAACAAACAAACAGAAACAAACAAACGAACAAAACTATAACCATAATCCATACAGCATATTACACACACACACACAGACACAGACACATATACACACACATATATACATACACAGATACACAGACACACACACACACATATATATCTACACACACACACAGATATACACACACATATACACGCATGCAGACACACACACACACACACGCAGACACACACACACACACACGCAGACACACATACATACAGATACATATATACACACACACACATATATATACAGACACATACACACACACACACATATATACACACACACACACACATATATACAGACACATACACACAGACACAGACACATATACACACACACACATATACACACATATATACACACATATATACACACACACATATACACACATATATACACACACACAGACACACATACACACACACACAGTATCAAAATCAGTCATCTTTTTAATCAATTACTTGTATATATAGTCGGCAAAAAAAAAAAAAAAAAAAAAAAAAAAAAAAAAAAAAAAAAAAAAAAAAAAAAAAAAAAAATTGGAACCACACCTTATATTGAAATTCAGTAAATATTTTCCATAGAGAAATACCAAGTTGTATTTTCTCGCTTTTTACCAGTGTTACCAAATAAAAAAAACAGTCCCCGGCAGCCAGCCATTAGCCGCTCGTGCCCGCCATCCACCCACAGAATTGGTAACACTGTCTGCCCGTCGTCTTTTACCAGAATACACACGGACATACGTTCTTGCATAAGTGTTGCCAACATTGTTCTTACATACGGGACAAGATAAGTGTTGCCAATATCATTCTTGCATAAGTGTTACCAATATCGTTCTTACATACGGGACAGATAAGTGTTGCCAATATCGTTCTTACATACGGGACAAGATAAGTGTTGCCAATATCGTTCTCACATACGGGACAAGATAAGTGTTGCCAATATCATTCTTACATACAGGACAAGATAAGTATTGCCAACATCATTCTTACATACGAGACAAAATAAGGGACATAAGTGTTGCCAACATCATTCTTGCATAAGGAACAAAATTATAAGTATTGCCAACATCTTTCCAACAATGATAACAAAATTAATCCATTATTCATTTATTTATTTATTTATTTTGCTATAGATAATTATACTGTATACATAAAAATTATATATATATATATATATATATATGTATATATATATGTAGGCCCATTTTACACCCAAAGCAGAAATTTTATCATTATTATTATTATCATTATTATTATTATCATTATCATTATTATTTTTCCACATTTCATCAATTTATTTATTTATTTATTATTATTTTTCCACATTTCATCTATTCAACATTATCATTATTTTTCTACATTTCATTATTATTATTATTATCATTATTTTTCCACACTTCATTATTATCGTTATCTTTCTACATTTCATTTATTTAGTTATTATAATTATTTTTATTATTTTTCCACATTTCATCATTATCATCTATTCATCATTATCATTATTTTTCCACACTTCATCATTATAATTATTTTTTCACATTTCATCATTATTATTATAATTATTTTTTCATCACTATCATTATTATTTCACATTTCATCATTATCATCATCATCATTATTATCATTATTTTTCCACATTTCATCTATCTATCATTATCATAATTATTTTTCCACATTTCATCATTATTATTATCATCATTATTTTTCCACATTTCATCATCATCATTATCATTATTATCATTATTTTTCCACATCATCTATTCATCATTATCATTATTTCATCTATTAATCTATTTATTTATTTTCTCTAGTTGGGGGCGGGGGGGGGGGGGTTTCGGGGGGGGGATTTCACTGCTATAACCCTCCTTAATACTAATATGATGAGCATACCCCCCCTACCCCCTACCCAACCCCATTTCCCCCCTCCCCCCTACCCCCCCTTCATCATACAATAATATATATAATTAATGTGTATAATAAATGCATAAATACTTTTAAACATCACTTATTTCATTTTACACTCATGTATGTATGTATGTATGTATATGTGTGTATGTGTGTATGTTTGTATGTATGTGTGTTTTTTTTTTCAGTTTGTGTGTATGTATGTATGTGTGTGTTTTTTTTTTTCAGTTTGTGTGTATGTGTGTGTTTGTTTTTTCTAAGGTGGTGTGTATGTGTGCATCTGTGTGGTTTTTTTTTCAGGTTGTGTGTGTATGTCTCTGTGTGTGTGTGTGTATGTCTCTGTGTGTGTGTGTGTATGTCTCTGTGTGTGTGAATGTATGTCTCTGTGTGTGTGAATGTATGTCTGTGTGTATGTGTGTGTGTTTTATTTATAACCATACACACTAATTAACTAAATGATTTACAGAGTGTGTTAAAAGGATACACACACACACACACACACCTTAGAAAACATACACACACACACACACACACACACACACACACACCTTAGAAAACAAACACACACACACACACACATCCTACCTATAGAAGCATATAGAAAGATTTAATTCACTAGAGAGACCTTTCAATAATAATAACAAATAATAATAATAATAATAATAATAATAATAATAATAATAACAAAACTAATAATAATAATAATAATAATAATAATAATAATAATAATAATAATAATAATAATAAAAAATATATATAATAATAATAATAAAAAATATATATATATAATAATAATAATAATAATAAAAAAAATATATAATAATAATAATAATAATAATTTAAACAAAAATAATAATAATAGTACAAGAAAATATATATATAATAATAATAATAATAATAATAATAAAAAAAATATATAATAATAATAATAATAATTTAAACAAAAATAATAATAATAGTACAAGAAAATATATATATAATAATAATAATAATAATAATAATAAAAATATATATAATAATAATAATAATAATAGTACAAAAAAAGAAAAGAAAATATATATGTGATATTATAAATGTTTACACAATTACCGGGGTCATTTACACAATTTCCGGGTATTTTACACAATTACCGGGTATTTTACACAATTACTCGGGCATTTTACAGAATTACTCGGGCATTTTACAGAATTACTGAGGCATTTACACAATTATCAAGGCATTTACACAATTACCGGGTATTTTACACAATTACCAGGGTCTTTACACAATTACCGGGCATTTTACACAATTACCGGGCATTTTACACAATTACCAGATACTTTACACAATTCCAGGATATTTTTACACAATTACCAGGGCATTTACACAATTACCAGATACTTTACACAATTCCAGGATATTTTTACACAATTACCGGGGCATTTACACAATTCCAAGATACTTTACACAATTCCAGGATATTTTTACACAATTACCAGGGTCACTTACACAATTACCGAGTACTTTACACAATTACCAGGGCACTTTTACACAATTACCAGATACTTTACACAATTCCAGGATATTTTTACACAATTATCAAGGAATTTACACAATTCCCGGATATTTTTACACAATTACCAGGGTCATTTACACAATTACCGAGTACTTTACACAATTACCAAGGCATTTACACAATTACCTGGGCATTTACACAATTACCTGGGCATTTACACAATTACCTGGGCATTTTACACAATTACCAGGGTATTTTACACAATTACCGGGTACTTTACACAATTACCGAGTACTTTACACAATTACCAGGGCATTTACACAATTACCGTGGCCATTTACACAATTACCTATTACTTTACACAATTACCAAGGCATTTACACAATTACCAGGGTCACTTACACAATTACCGAGTACTTTACACAATTACCGGGGCATTTACACAATTACCAGATACTTTACACAATTCCAGGATATTTTTACACAATTACCAGGGCATTTACACAATAACCGAGTACTTTACACAATTACCAGGGTCATTTACACAATTACCCACCCACATAGCCTCTTCTCAAATACAAACATAAATATTAATTAACAAACAAACGAACTAACACAGTCGACATAGCACCCCCCTAACCCCCCGGCCCCCAAGGAAGAAAGGAAAAGAAAGGTACCCCCCCCCCAATCCAACCCCCACCCCCCCTCACCCTACCTGCCCCCACCCCACCCCCTCAAAATCAATTAATTAATTATTTTAACTTCTTTGTAATTATTTTAACTTTTGTAATTATTTTAACTTGTGTAATTATTTTAACTTCTTTATAATTATTTTAACTCTTTGTAATTATTT
>JAWQEG010005753.1:17500-50306 GCA_033782935.1 Petrolisthes cinctipes | reverse complement strand
CCCACACCTCCCTAATCCCCCCCCCCCAAGCTTGTCCCCCTACTCCCGCACCTCCCAAAAAACCCCAAGCCAGTCCCCTACTCCTGCACCCCCCTAAACCCCCCCCCCCAAGCCTGTCCCCCTATTCCTGCAACCCTTAACATGTGATTTTTTGGCAGCAGTTTCTATATAGTTAATCTACAAGTTAGTACTTTTAATTTCCATTCCATCTTAGTACAGCAGCTAAAGACAAAGATGAAAACTGTACAGCATTATACTATACTCTGTCCAGCCTAAGGTGGCGGAGAAGCCCTGCCTCTCTGGGACATTCCTGGATGTATCTGATTGGCAGATGATGGAAAGGGGATGTTTCGAGTACTTTTGGTCACACCATGGGTCACACACACACACACACACACACACATACGTCGCATAGCTGTGCGTTAATCTCAGTGACCTGACCTTCCTTCTTCTTCCCTCCACTTCTCTCTCTCTCTCTCTCGTGTTCACGATTCATCACAAACCTTTCCTTTTCTAAATTCTATAATCTAATGATATTTTATCTCACATAATAGTATAATCTAATGTTATTTTATCCCACATATCATAATATACATGATATATTTAGATTAATGGCATTACGGTATATAATATTTTTTTTTTAATTCCATTTATTCATTCTTTCATTAACAGTAGCATTTATCATAAGTTATTTCACTTTCTTTATTCCTCATTTGTTACCTTCATCTAAGTTTCTCTCTCTTACTGCCTTAGGCCATATTCTAATCTCTGGTCCCTATAGGCGCCTGTCAACTTCCTGTGTCGGTTTGTTAATCCATTCACACACACACACACACACACACACACCACTCCTTGCCCAGTCCTGCTGCTTTGTTTGGCCATGGTTTTGAAATATATTAACCTTTTTGTGTAAGTAGTGAATGTGTGTGTGCGTATTTTTTCTATATTTTCGTTGCATAAAAACACACTCCCTTGTGCTTCCGAAAGATAGGTGAAATTAAATGTATAAAAAATGGTACTAAATGGATGAAGAAGCCTTGAAGTATGCTTTCGAACACGGGAAGTCACAAGGGTTACCCAGAGGTCCTCCAGTTGACCTGTTTTCCTCTCACTGTCGCTCACTTTTTACTACATACTCTATGTTCAAATCAAGATATTACGAGCTCCAAGTAAATTGTCATTGTGAATTTTGACTGTAAGGCTCACACATATAATTTACAATAATGAGTGAGTAATAACAGACATGAATAATGCTTAATTAGCAGAAATATTCATGAAAAAACGAAGCACTTCTATTTTTCTCGGTGTGCTGAACACCTCTAGCCAATCAGAGAAGCGAAAAAAGTAACTTGACCTGCCTACCGCACCTGTAGGGCAGGGCTTCTCCGCCACCTTAGGCTGGACCAGAGTATAGTAAATTATTTAAATGTACAGTCTAACCCAGCTGAGTTGAAGCCCAAGACCTGCACCAGACTGTTTCTATACGACAGCCCACCCAAAGCAAGCCTCCATTGACCCGAAATGTGTGTGTGTGTGTGTGTGTGTGTGTGTGTAGCCACGATGGATGATGGTTTGGGTGGGCTGTCGTCCAGAAACAAACCACCTGCTTTCAGATCTTTTTTGGGCTTCGTTCGACTCAGCTTGGCTACAGACTATTGATATCCAATAAGTGTACTGAGTTACTGTAATACTAAAATCATAATTATCATTGTTTACATTTACAGGAGTGAAGTTTATGGTGATATCAGACCCTAAACAAACCGGTATTGAGGCTCTACTTCATCGCATCTATGAACTTTATGCAGACTTTGCCCTCAAGAACCCATTTTACTCCCTGGAGATGCCAATAAGGTGTGAACTCTTTGATGAACACATGAAATCAGCGTTGGAACAGTCAGAAAAATTAGGCATCAGTAATGTGTAATATAAAGGTATGTGTTGTCACTACATCTGTTTCTTAGGGGGGAGATTCTTTGGTTGGTGAATTGGAAGGTCTCTGATTCTTTCAAACTAATGCCAAAAAAACAGACCCCCTCAATGGGATTCTTGGTTGGTGAATTGGAAGGTTTCTGATTCCTTCAAACTAATGCCAAAAAAACAGACCCCCTCAATGAGATTCTTTGGTTGGTGAATTGGAAGGTCTCTCATTCTTTCAAACTAATGCCAAAACAGACCTCAATGGGATTCTTTGGTTGGTGAATTGGAAGGTCTCTGATTCTTTCAAACTAATGCCAAAAAAACAGACCCCCTCAATGGTACTAATAGGGGATGTGTTTCCTGGTATAGTTTGGAGGAATCATAGACCTTACATATTCACCAAAAATATAATCTCCCCTTCAGGACCCTTTGTGATGTAGTCAGAAACTTGGAGGTAAATGTGTCCTTCAAATATTGTCACAAAAACACACACCAGCACTAATAAGTATACAGGTGTACTTGCTTGGAATACCTAGAGACAGTACATAATTACACTGTAACATCTCCATTGTACAGTCACCAGCACTAATAAGTATACAGGTGTGCTTGGAATTCCTATTAGTTACAGTAAATAAAATAATACACAATAACATCTCCATTGGAATTAGTTCGTTGGTGAATTGGTGGACTGTTCAAAGCTTCAACCAAACCTGTATACTTATTAGTGCTGGTGACTGTACAATGGAGATCACACCTGTATACTTATTAGTGCTGGTGACTGTACAGTACTATCTTGTAATAGTTGTATAGTACTCTAGTGAATAATTAATTAGTAATAAGTGCCTTTCATTATAATTAAACAAATAAAGTTGGTGTTCTTACATAGACTCCTGGTTCTCCATTGTTGTTGTAACTCATAACGATTTTCAGCCAGTACTAATGTAACTCTTTAAAAAACCCTGTGATGTAGTCATATAATTGGAGGTTAGTGAGTCCTTCAATCAATGCCACGAAACACACACACACACCTATATAGAAGGAGCCTGTTTCATGGCATGGTCAGGAGGAATCAGAAGCCTCTAAATATCATACACAATCATAGGGTCAGGAGGAATCAGAAGCTTCTAAATATCATACACAATCATAGGGTCAGGAGGAATCAGAAGCCTCTAAATATCATACACAATCACAGGGTCCTTAATTAACTCCACAATCACACATGAATGAAGGAAGCCGAGAAATGATATACGTCAACAATATTAAGTCATATATTTGGATAATAATTAAATGTTACACTAAAAGTACAGTACTATATGTAGAAACTAAGGCTAATATAATACAGCATAATGAAGTACAGTATTCCCTTGATATAAAATTATTAAAAATCACTTATATATACAGTAGGCTCTGGATATAAGATGTTTAAATTTATTATATATATTCTCTTAAGACAGGGTCAGTAAATCTCTTAATTAAGTTAGTTTGTGTGTATGGTAATGAATAATACAAGCCTGGGAACACACACACACACACACACGCATACACTATCCTTTTAACACAGGGTCAAATTCCACAGTAACTTTGGTTTGTTATGATGCTCCCCAACCAACCCAACAACTAACTCAAGTCTCGCTATCCCACAAAATCTATCGGGTAGTTCCATTATTACCATAGTTTGTTAGGATGCTCCCCAACCAACTACACTGTCAGGTAGTTGCATTATTACCATAGTTTGTTAGGATGCTCCCCAACCAACCACACTGTCAGGTAGTTACATTATTACCATAGTTTCATAGTGGAGTCATCAAATTCATCCAATAATTCACTCAGGAGTCATTTACACAGTTCAAGTTCTTTGGTTAGGGTGCTCACAAACCACTGTGGAATCGGCACTTAGTTTGTGTGTGTATGGTAATGAATAACACAAGCCTGGGAAAACATTAGGCAAGTCTTCAATGAGTGTAAAATGAATAATTGGTGGATACAAGTATTTTATTCATTGTATATCCAGGCTATACTGTATTATTTTTTTATAAGCATGGAAGACACACTATGGCACTCGACTCTAATAGAAAAAAAAAAAAAAAAAAAAAAAATAATAATAATGAAAAAAAAAAAAAAAAAAAAAAAAAAAAAAAAAATTGGTGGCAATATTAGAACAGTATTTACACCTTCATTTGACTTAAGGAGGAAATTCAATGTTCGTAAATTTGGAGCAACTGAATCCTCCAAACTATTCCAAGCAACAGAACGAGGAAATTCAGTGTTGGTAAATTTGGAGCAACTGAATCCTCCAAACTATTCCAAGCAACAGAACACCATTATTTTGTTCATCTGGTCCTGTTGCTTCTGGCATACTTTGGAGGAATCAAGGCACTCCAATGTAACAAAAGCGAATTACCACCTTAAGGGACCCACTGTGTGATGTAGTCAGAAAATTGGAGGTAACGAGTCCTTCAAATATAGCCACGAAACACACACACACACCTATATGGAGGAGCTTGTTTCGTGGCCATGGTCAGGAGGAATCAGAAGCCTCCAATTCTCATACACAATCACAGGGTCTTTAATTTAAAATATACCACCATAATTTTACAAGAACTGAAAAGATCATCATATTACAGAACAGCATAACCGTGACAGAGAAGGAATCAAACATTTTCTATGTACGTAAACTCAAATATACACATTATATTTATATATTTTGATCTGTTAAGGGGAGAGTATATTTTTGGTACATTGGAGTGCCTTGATTCCTCCAAAGTATGCCAGGAAACAGGACCAGATTAACAAAAATAATGGTGGTCTGTTGCTGGGAATAGTTTGGAGGAATCTTGATCTCCAAAAATGTCAAAACTATACACCCTCCCCTTAAGGAACCCCTGTGAAGTAGTCAGAAAATTGGAGGTTAGCGAGTCCTTCATAATTATATTGCCACGAAACACACACACACACACCTATATGGAAGGAGCTTGTTTCTTGGCATGAGCAGGAGGAATCAGAAGCCACCACTAGGTTTCATATACAATCACAGGGTCCTTAAATCTAATCTACTAGTCGCCAAAAAATAATAATACAATATTAACTAGTTGATAAAAATATGGAATTCTACAGATGAGTCAGAATAGATGTTTTAATTTAAGGATCCCTGTGATGTACTAACACAATTATTGGAGGTTAGCGAGTCCTTCATATATTGCCAAGAAACACACCACACCTATATTGAAGGAGCTTGTTTCATGACATGGTCTGGAGGAAACAGAAGCCTCCAATTCTCATACACGATCACAGGTTCATTCATTATTAATAACTCTATAATACTGGATATTATAGAGTTAAGAAAATTACTGAAAATTCTGATTCCTCCTGACTATGCTATGAAACAAGCTCCCTTCCATATAGGTGTGTGTGTGTGTTTCGTGGCAATAATTGAAGCACTCGCTCACCCTCCAATTTTCTGACTACATCACAAGGTCCCTCAGTATTTTTTCAATGGCATACTTATGTTTTGTGACGAGTGTTTACTTTATGTTGCTTAGCATTTATTGTACATTTCTTGATCAATACAATATATATATACACAGAGCAGGTGTGTATCATAACAGTATATACAGTATTAACACTGATTGGATCATTCAGTGTTGACAATCAGACTTTGATCACCAGGTTGCATATATTTCACTAATGTAATAATTATCACTGATTGAAGCATTTAGAGTCGATTACACAGTGGTTGGTAATGGTTTGTAAGCACACAAACGAAAGAATCATAGCCGTGTTAATGACTTATGGGTGAATTATTTAATGAATTTGGTGAATAAACTATACAGTGATTATTATTATCTAACTGTTTGATAGATTTTATGAATACGGACACTCAGCTTTTGGAAAATAATGAAGCCTTACATGTGTGTTGGTTGGGAAGCTAACAAACCAATACCACTGTGGAATTGACCCATAGTGTTGACAAACCAGTCTCTAATCACTAGGTCACATATAAATAAATTATTATTATTATTATTATTATTATTATTTCACTACTGTATATATTATCAGTAACTGGAGCATTCAGTGTTTATAATCAGACTCTGATCATTAGGTCACATATATTTCACTACTGTACAGTCGGCAAAAAAAAAAAGTCTTGGAACCCACGTGAATAATTATATTTAACTTCAATTTAAGGATGGTTCCAATACTTTTTTACTGATAATTCTTTCATTCAATGATAAAAATATATTCCTTCAATCCCATAGTCATTCATGATATACAAGTGATATGTTTTCTTTCTAAGGGACCCTAGTTGTGATGTAGTCTGAAAATTGGAGGTAAATGTAGTCCTTCAAATATTGCCATGAAACACACACACACACCTATATGGAAAGAGTTTGTTTCGAGGCATAGTCAGGAGGAATCAAAAGCCTCCAACACTCTTCTGCCACTCAGATTATGAAATCATTTTGGATATTCTAGAATTTCACATTATTTCTATTTCATTACAGTAGGCCCTGGATACAACATGATTAAATTTGGCATTATCCTTTTAACACAGGATCAGTAAATCACTTGGTGTGTGTGTATGGTAATGAATAACACAAGCTTGGGAACACACACACACACACACACACTATCCTTTTAACACAGGATCAGTAAATCACTTGGTGTGTTTGTGTATGGTAATGAATAACACAAGCCTGGGAACACACACACACTATCCTTTTAACACAGGGTCAGTAAATCACTTGGTGTGTGTGTATGGTAATGAATAACACAAGCTTGGGAACACACACACACACACACACACTATCCTTTTACACAGGATCAGTAAATCACTTTGTGTGTGTGTGTGGTAATGAATAAACACAAGCTTGGGAACACACACACACACACACACACTATCCTTTTAACACAGGATCAGTAAATCATTTGGTGTGTGTGTGTATGGTAATGAATAACACAAGCCTGGGAACACACACACACACACACACACACACTATCCTTTTAACACAGGATCAGTAAATCACTTGGTGTGTGTGTGTATGGTAATGAATAACACAAGCCTGGGAACACACACACAAACACACATTGCAGAACTTCCACAATAATGACCTCTCTTTCCATATAGCCTGTGTAAGAATTTCTGTGGCCAATTGTACATGGTGTGTAAAAGGGTAAACTCTATCCTGATCAATAATTACAAACCAACAAGCTATACACGGCCTCATTCATTAGCTGTGTAAGTATACCTGTGGTCAACTGTACGTTTAGTGTGTAACCGGGTAAACGCACAATACACACATTACTATACAAGGCATCATCACAAGCCATTCAGATGCCCCACAATTTTTTTTTTCCTATATCCACACACACAAACAAACGAACATTGAAATCACGTCCACTTAAGGCAGCAAGTTACAGCACAGTACATCCTATATATATTCCATAAAGGCACCAGAATAATATATATACATCATCTTACTATTATACACACAACAAATAATAATAATATAATAATTATGATTTGTTCATCTATGTGTTTTTTTTATGGTCATTTGTCACTTAAATGTTATAACTTGTATTGATTTAGGAACCCACTGTGTGATGTAGTCAGAAAATTGGAGGTAAATGTGTCCCTTCAAATATTGCCACGAAACACACACACACCACACCTATATGGAAGGAGCTTGTTTGTTTCGTGGTATGGTCAGGAGGAATCCGGAAGCCTCCAATTCTCATACACAATCACAGGGTCCTTAAGAAGAATTAGTTGATCAATGAACTATTTACTCTCCGTACATTTTCATATATATATTAAATAATGTTCTATTTCTATACTTTGATACAATTAAATATAAAAGTGTATATAACTATTTCTTACAGTACAGTTTCCATTATGCATTTCAACCCCAAAGTATTAATTAAGCACCCTGTGATTTAGTCTGAAAATGGAGGTAAATGAGTCCTTCAAATATTGCCACGAAACACACACACCTATATGGAAGGAGCTTGTTTTGTGGCATAGTCAGGAGGAATCAGAAGCCTCCAATTCTCATACACGATCACAGGGTCCTTAAGGGGATATATAGCACATTGTTTTGGGTGGTAAATCTGGAGCAAATGATTCCTCTAAACTATTCCAGGCAACAGGATACCATTATTTTTGTTCATCTTGGTTTGTTTCCTGCATACTTTGGAGGAATCAAAGCACTACAATCTATCAAAAGTATACCATCCCTTTAAAGGTGAATTTTTCATATATATATATATATACTAGAAATTGAAACTATACTACTATAATAAATTGTTGTGTATATTTATAATCTTGTCGAGTCCCTTATGATACAAGGAAGGGGTGAACGTTAGGTACCCCCCCCCCCTCTCTCTCTCTAATAATGACCCCCCTCCTTATGTTACAGGGAAGGGGTTAAGGTTAGGTACCCGCCCCCCCCTCTCTCTCTAATAATGACCCCCCCTTATGATACAGGGAAGGGGTTAAGTTAAGTACTCCCCCCCACTCTCTCTAATAATGATCGCCCCTTGTGATACAGGGAAGGGGTTAAGGTTAGGTACCGCCCCCCCCTCTCTCTAATAATGACCCCCCCTTATGATACAGGGAAGGGGTTAAGGTTAGGTCCCCCCCTCTCTCTCTAATAATGACCACCCCTTATGATACAGGGAAGGGGTTAAGGTTAGGTACACCCCCCCTTATAATACAGGGAAGGGGTTAAGGTTAGGTATCCCCCCCCACTCATGATACAGGGAAGGGGTGAAGTTTAGGTACCCCCCCCCCCCCCCTCTCTCTACCCCCACCAAAGGCTCATAATTATTAACTCCGAGCTGAACCACTTGGGTCCTAACAAAAATAATGATAATTGTTCTTCCTCCACATATCAACACTCAGCCACAATATTTATCACAATATCATGTACAGTCGCGGTCAATAATAATAATCACCCACATATAGACAACTCAAATAAATGCTCATTAATGTTTTCACGTTGTCATATATCTCTCCTCTTTTTCTTTTTTTTTTTTTTTTTTCTTTTTTTTTTTTTTATTTTCCCCCCATTTCCCCTTTTTTTTTTTTTTTTTTTTTTTTTTCTTTTTTTTTCCACCCCCCTTTCTTTTTTTTTTTTTTTTTTTTTTTTTTTTTTTTTTTTTTTTTTTTCCTTTTTTTTCTTTTTTTTTTTTTTTTTTTTTTTCCTTTTTTTTTTTTTTTTTTTTTTTTTTTTTTTTGTTTTGATTAGCGAGTATCTGATTGTAGTAAATTAGAATATTGCTGCTCAACCTATTTTTTTTTTTGTAAAGTTTCTCAGCTAACAAACTGAGGGAAAATATAAAACCAATTAGAAGATGCTGCTCAACCTATTTTTTTTGTAAAGTTTCTCAGCTAACAAACTGAGGGAAAATATAAAACCAATTAGAAGATGCTACTTAACCTATTGTTTTGTAAAGTTTCTCAGCTAACAAACTGAAGGAAACTATAAAACTTTTACATGAGTCACCCCAATGTGGATGATTATTATTGACCGCTACTGTACTATTAGCGACAAGAATTCTTACACACGCTGTTGTTATTTTCATATATAGAAACTTGTAGAAAATGTAAGACTACCTAACTGCAATACAACATAACATTATATTTAGGTTTGTTGTTGTTTTGGTAATCACAGAGTCACTTGGTAGACCATTCATTACACTACAGTACTTCCAAAATAATTATCTCTTTTGTCCATATAGCCTGTGTAAGAATTCCTGATGCCAACCGTACAAAACACTCCTGCAATGTACAGTCAGCAAAAAAATTATTGGAACCTCCTTTACATTCAAATTAACTATTACTATTCATAGGGGAGTTTCAATCATTTTTTTGGCCGACTGTACTGTGCTAGTTCTAATATACAATTTTATAATGAGCTGCATGATACTATTGCTATTGCTCATTTAAGGGGAGATTGCAACATTATTTCTATCACTGATTCAACAGGATATTTTTTTGTTTGTAAATTGGAATGTCACTGGTTCCTCCAAACTATGCCACAAAACAGACCCCTATTAGTATACAATTAAAGGCATCTATTTTCTGTCCTAATTTGGAGGAGTCAATAGCCTTTCCAATTCACCAACGAAAGAATCTCCCCTCAACTCCTATTTAAAAACATCACAAATCGATATCAACAAATGTTTCTCTGATGACATTGTTTTGACCTAAATGTATATATACTCCACATCAGCTATTTTAATTAAGGACTCTGTGATTGTGTAGGAGAATTAGTAGCTTCCAATTCCTCCTGACCATGCCACGAAACACGCTCCTTCCATATAGGTGTGTGTGTGTGTGTTTCGTGGCAATCTGATTCCTCCTGACCATGCCACGAAACACGCTCCTTCCATATAGGTGTGTGTGTGTGTTTCGTGGCAATCTGATTCCTTCTGACCATGCCACGAAACACACTCCTTCCATATAGGTGTGTGTGTTTGTTTCGTGGCAATCTGATTCCTCCTGACCATGCCACGAAACACACTCCTTCCTGATACAGTAGGTGTGTGTGTTTCATGGCAATATTTGAAGGACTTGTTTACCTCCAATTTTTTACTGAATCACAGGGTCCCTTAATTAAAGAAAGATGATATGCAATTGTGTTTCATAAAATTACAAATTGGATTTTTATGAGGACCACCAGTATACACAGTCTGTCAGCTATGAAAAATTCTAACTATATATAGCATCTTAAGGGACCCACTGTGTGTTGTAGTCAGAAATCTGGAGGTAAAAGAGTCCTTCAAATATTATCACGAAAAACACACACACACACCCCTATATGGGAGGACCTTGTTTCATGGCATAGTCAGGAGGAATCAGAAGCCACCGGGTCTCATACACAATCACAGGGCCCTTTAAATATTATCACGAAACACACACACACACACACCTATATGGGAGGACCTTGTTTCGTGGCATAGTCAGGAGGAATCAGAAGCCACCGGGTCTCATACACAATCACAGGGTCTCCTAACATAATATCACACCTGTTTACATGTCACCTGCTGGCACTATAACAACCACTTATCGCCACAACAGTCAGAGAAAATTTATGCACTTCAGTGTTGAGTAATACAAAAGGCTTATTATCATCACTACAGAATTCCATGGATATAAGATGATTAAATTTATCACATATATCCTATTAACACACGGTCAGTATGGTAATGAATAACACAAGCCTGGGAAAACACACACACACACACACATATAATTTTGTTAAGTCAGTCGTGTTTCCCGACACATTTTGGATGAATCAAGGCTCTTCATTGTACCAAAAGTATACTATACCCTAAACTAACCATTGATTCCTTCCAGATACTGTCCAGTCCAGTCCTGTCCAGTCCTCATTCTACATGGTCTTCCAGGACTAGGGAGGTCTTCTTTCATCCTTGGTCTTGATGCTGGGGTTTTGGTTCACACTGGAAACTTCCAAACTATTCATATAATTTATTATATGAGAATTGGAGGCTTGTGATTCCTCCTGACCATGCCACCACCAAACCAACTCCTTCCCTCTAGGTGTGTGTGTGTTTTGTGGTAATGTTTGAAGGACTTGTTTACCTCCATATATTTGACTACACCACAGGGTTCCTTTAATGCTATATGCAACTTGATTTGGAAAATATTGCATTCCCAACTTTACTTGAAAACAAACTGAATGGTATTTAATGATAAAGTTTATAGCTTTTAATAAAATTAACTTTGAGACCTTCAAACTTACCACTGCCCAGACTGTCTATGTGTGTGTATATATATGTACAGTATGTGTGTGTTTGACCATAGAAAAGTGATTGATTATCCAAGTGTAAATATTGTCCATCAATATGACACTATATAGAAGTTTATAATTATATAATAAGAGGTCAGGTCACACACTGATGTAGCCTGAATATTCAAAACACCTCAACAACAACAACAACAACATAGTTTTCCTCACCTTTCCATAGTAGGTCCCATTACTGTATAATATATAGCAATGAAGTTTGTGTCATTTGGAGAACACTTTATAATAATTTTAGCCTAACTTTAGAAGACAATATTGTATTATCTTTGACTGCTTATATGTATTGTAAACCTCACTTCAATTAGTACCAAAGAAAGAGACATTGAGAAACCTTAAAGGGGAGAACTTGTTTTGGTAAATTGGTGAACCACTGAATCCTCCAATCTATGCACAAAACAGGTTCAGTATAATTATAACCCTATTAGTAACATTGAGGTGATATGTTTCCCGGCATAGTTTACAGGAATCAGAAAACCTTCAATCAAGCCAGATATCCGAAGCCAGATGTAACGGAGGGTAGGTGAGGGAGCCAGAGAGGTGATGGTGGTGGTGGTGGTAGTGGTGTTGGTGATGGTGTTGGTGTTGTAGGTGTTGGTGATGGTGTTGGTGTTGTAGGTGTTGGTATTATCCAGGCTGGTAACACTCGGCAGCAACTATCCGAAGCCAGATGTAACGGAGGATAGGTGAGTAGAGCCAGTGAGGTGGTGGTGGTGACGGTGTTGGTGTCGTGGGAGGTGGTATCCAGGCTGGTAACACTCAGCAGTAACTATCCGAAGCCAGATGTAACGGAGGATCGGTGAGAGAGCCAGAGAGGTGATGGTGGTGGTGGTGGTGGTGTTGGTGTCGTGGGAGGTGGTATCCAGGCTGGTCGCGTCGTCCCAGGCTACGACGACGCGGCACCCGGCGCGGCGAGGCAGACGGGGCGGAGGAGTCGTCGCTGGTGTCGCCCGGAATCAGCATCGGGCGTGTGGGTATAGCAGCGGGAGCCCAAGGTATGCCAAGGTGCTCCGGGGAAGGTGCGTCTCGGCCAGTGTGTGTGTGTCGGGATATGGTACAACAACAGGATGAAGGATTGACGATGGTAGTGGTGCTGGTGTTATTAGGGTTGGTGGGGGGAGTGGTGGTGGTAGTAGGGTGATGGTGGTGATGATGGTGGTGTGTGGGAAGGGATACAAGTTGGATAGTAGTGGTGGAGGTGTGTGTTGGTGAGGATTGGTCCAAAGTGGTGGAGGCAAGGGTCATGGAGGTGGTAGTAGTGGAGGGGGGAAGTTTGTCCTCACGTAGACCTTCTCTGAAGCGGAGGGGAACACTCCGAGCCGTCAAGCTGTGTACCTGTGTGATTATAGTTATATTAATATTAATTTTACTGTGTTATGATTATTGTATACATATTCATTATAATGTACTGCCATACTCTCTATTTCCTGGCTTCAATGTACTTTCTATATATATTTTAGAATAGTATACGCTAATAATATAAAAGAATAAATTCCTATTCTGTAATTTATCTTTGGTATCTGAGCCTAAATACTAGATTAATTACATTTGTTAACCTGTTAAGTAACATGAGATATCAGTGAATTAAGGGACCCTGTGTGTCGTGTGGTTAGAAATTTGGTAGTAAACGAATCCTTCAAATATATTGCCACGAAACACACACCTATATGGAAGGAGCTTGTTTTGTGGCATAGTTAGGAGGAATCAGAAGCCACCAATTCCCATACACAATGACAGGGTCCTTAAGATATTTGTATGTACTGTAATGACATTTATTATTTTATGGTATTGTAAAAGTATTAACATTACAGTGGAACTTACAGATTCACATTGCCAGTGTGAATATCTTTTTGCACCAACGTCCACTATTTAAAAATAGAAGCTGCTTGCAGAGAAAAAACATAATACATTACCAGTAGTAACTAATGTATACTGTAGAGTTAAGGTCAATATTCCTGTCTGATAATTAAGTATAAAAATTCATACTATAACTATGTCATTATATTGTTGAATTAATTAAAGTAATTTATTCTATTTGCAACACTATGCACTTCAAACATTGACAACATTTATGACTGTGACTGTACATTTTATATACGGTATATATTTTTAAAGTTCAGTATACGTATAGCATCATGAGTACTGTACAGTCGGTAAAAAAAATCTTGGAACCCCCCTATGGATAATTATATTTAATTTCAACATAAGGGTGGTTTCAATATACTATTTTTGCCGACTGTATAATATCCTAATACATCAATGTGTACCGATCTAAGTATAATTGTGTGTACTGTCACAGGAGGTCAGTTTAGTCAATTAATATTAAGGGACCCTGTGCGTGATGTAGTCAGAAAATTGGAAGTTAGTGAGTGCTTCAAACATTGCCACGAAACACCACCCGTATTACACGAGATTGTTTCGTAGCACAGTTGGGAGGAATCAGAAGTCACCGCCGAGTCTCATAAACAATCACAGGGTCCTTAATACTGTGAAATATATCAATAGTTGGTCACCACTTGTGTTGGTTTGGTTTGGGTGGCATAAAGACAACATTCTATATTCACAAAACATCTTAAGGGGTAATTCACTTTTGTTACATTGGAGTGCCTTGATTCCTCCAAAGTATGCCAGGAAACAACAGGACCAGATGGACAAAAATAATGGTGTTCTGTTGTTGCTTGGAATAGTATGGAGGATTCAGTTACTCCAGAATTACCAACACAAAACTTTCCCCTTAAAGGACTCTGTGATGTAGTCAGAAAATCGGAGATAAACGAGTCCTTCAAATATTGCCACGAATCACAAACTATAAGGAAGGAGCTTGTTTTGTGGCACAGTCAGGAGGAATCAGAAGTCCCCAATTTTTTTACTGTCCTTAAAGGCAGTAATATTATAATGTAAGTATTCTAAGGGCTTAAAAAAGATTCTGTTATTGGTAAATTGGAAGGGTCTGTGATTCCTACAAACTATGCCACTAAAACAGATAGATCCCATATTAATAACAATTAGGGTATCTGTCTGTTTCATAGCACAGTTTGGAGTAATCAGTAAACCTTCCAATTCACCAACAAGAAAATCTCTCCTTAACAATATAAACCTGTTGTTGAAAGAATGGAAACAACTTATGCAAACGTCAATTCTTAAAAGTTAATGCAATACAAAGAGAGTTGCAGTAAATGAAGATGAAAAACATTAAGGGAGAAAGAAGTATACTGTTGGTAAATCTGGAGCAAATTAGTCCTCCAAACTATTCCAGGCAACAACAGCACTGTATTATTTTTGTTCATTTGGTCCTGTTGTTTCCTGGCATACTTTGGAGGAATCAAGGCACTCCAATGTAACAAAAAAGAATTACCACCTTAAGGGGAGGGTATAGTATTGACATTTTTGGAGATAATGAATCCTCCAAACTATTCCAAGCAACAGAACACCATTATTTTTGCTAATCTTGTTCTGTTTTCTAGCATACTTAGGAGGAATCAAAGCACTCCAATGGTACCAAAAGTGAATGAATTACCACCTTAATGACCCCGTGATTGTGTACGAAAATTGGAGGCTTCTGATTCCTCCCGACTATGCCATGAAACAAGCTCCTTCAATGTCAGTGGTGTTTCATGGCAATTTTTGAAGGACTCGTTTATTTACCTTCAATTTTCTGACTACATACATCACACACAGGGTCCTTAAGGGGGTGCGGGAGTATGGGACATGCTTTTGGGGGGTGCGGGAATAGGGGGACAGGCTTGGGGTGGGTAGAAAGCCTGTCCCCTATTTCCGCACCCCCCTAACCTCCCCCCCCCCAAGCCAAGCCTGTCCCCCTACTCCCACGCCCCCCTAACCCCCCCTCCCAAGCCTGTCCCCCTATTCCTGCACCCCCCAAAACCCCCCCCCAAGCCTGTCCCCTACTCCCGCACCCCCCTAACCCCCCCCCAAGCCTGTCCCCCTACTCCTGCGCCCCCCAAAACCCCCCCCAAGCCTGTCCCCTACTCCCGCACCCCCCTAACCCCCACCCCCCCCAAGCCTGTCCCCCTACTCCCGCGCCCCCCAAACCCCCCCCCAAGCCTGTCCCCCTATTCCCGCACCCCCTTAAGGAAGATAATGAGGTTGAAGTTTTGTAAGATTCACAGTACATATTATTATATCCAAGCTCACATCCAGAATCCAGTTAAATGGTAAACGGTTTTATGTACACTCGGCTGCCATAGTCTCTAGCCCACCTGAGTTGAAGCTCGAGATCTGTAGCCGGCGGTTTCTGGACGACAGCCCACCCAAAGCCTCCATTGGTTCGAGATGTGTATGTGTGTGTGTGTAGCCTGGTGATGGTTTGGGTAGGCTGTGTGTGTGTGTGTGTGTGTGTGTGTGTGTGTGTGTGTGTGTGTGTGTGTGTGTGTGTGTGTGTGTAGCCTCGTGATGGTGTGTGTGTATATGTGTGTGTGTGTATCCTCGTGAGGCTTTGGGTGGGCTGTCGTCCAGAAACCGCCGGCTACAGATCTCGAGCTTCAACTCAGCTGGGCTAGAGACTATGGTATCCCAGTGTACAGTATATGCCTTTGGAAAAAAAAGTAGAATAGTTGCTTTTTGTAGCTCATAATGACAGCTGAAAAGAAGGTTCACATTCCATGCTTTTCAAGTTTAACAGGAGGATAGAATGACAAGTTTTTTGATCAGTAAAACCCTGAAAATATTACTTATAGTAGAATATGAGTACCAATGAGTCTTACTACATTGTACAGTTGGCCACATGAATTCGTAAACAGGCTATATGGAAAGAGAGGTTATTATTGTGGAAGTACTGCAATGAATGTGTGTGTGTGTGTGTGTGTGTGTGTGTGTGTGTGTGTCTACCAAGTGACTCGGGGATTAGCAAAATAATAAACCTAATAATAATAATAATAATAATATTGTAGTGCAGTTACATAGTCTAACATTACAAAACAACAAACCTAATAATAATAATGTTGTATTGCAGTTACGTAGTCTTGCATTATAAAACAACAAACCTAATAATAAATAATGTTGCAGTCTTGGTAAATTATTGCAGTCTTACATTATCTATACAGTACGTTGCAAATCCTCAAAAACAACAACAGCGTGTGTATGAACTCTTGTGGCCAACCGTACATCAAGTCTAATCAGTGACACTCATTTAAAAATAATAAAAGATGGATATAAAATCATTCTAGACACAGCATCATACACAAGAAATCCTCATACAATATAGTTACAATACAACCATTAAAGTCGGTCATAACAATTACCGTCAAATCACAAGCAAGAAAAAAAAAAAAAAAAATAGAGTCAACACGAAATTATAAGAAAAATCAAAACAAAAATACCACATGAGAAATGATTCACACAGGACGAAACACAGAACCAACACCCGTCCAAACAGAAAGAACCCACGACGACCTTGAGTATAAACATTCGAGTAACACACATACACACACACACACACACACCGAGGCCCAGATGACTTCACTTCATCTTCGTTTGGGAGGAGGACAGTCAGTAAGCAGATGCGTTTTTTTTTTTTTTTCAAGACATCCACGCCCACATGGAATCCCATACCGAAAAACTCGCTTTCCTTCTCAAAAGTAACTTCGTTCCAATAAGTTGGTAATTTTGATAAACGAAGAGATTTTTTTTATCAAGGGACCCTGTGATGTAGTTGGAAAATTGGAGGTAAACAAATCCTTCCAATATTGCCATGAAACATACACACCTATATAGAAGGAGTTTGTTTCATGGCATGGTCAGGAGGAATTAGAAGCCTCCAATACTCATACACAATCACAGGGTCCTTAATACTGTATGTGTATTATACTGACAACAATAAAATTAATCAAGTACTGAATCCATTAAGTGTCTTGCTGGTACAGTACACAACTACAATACAGTAAAATATAAAACAATGTCTTTCAAAGACATTCAATCACTAGTGAAAAACATGTTTAGGTTACAGGTGTAAATGCCTATGATATTTACTCATGAATTGGAAAGAAGATACTTTATGAGATACCCACAATGAGAATTGGGCAACAGTGAGTATATATACCTCACTAAGTCTCCTGAACCCTGAGGGTCATGCACGGATGGGTTTGTGTCGCACTCTACCCTGGCCCTGATGTTATGATGAGTCTGTCCACCCACATCAGTACTGCTGCCAGAATTAGCTGATAATGGTGACTGAGATGAGTCCCTGTCACTTAGGTCCACTCCTTCATCATATGAGTCCCTTGGTCCTATTGGAGTCTTGGTGGTGGACAACTGGACGTTTCCAGTCTGATTTCGTAGTAGGGAGAAAGGAGAGTTGACTGGAATAGATGCTTTGGTTAGATTAGCTCTCTTGGTGGTTATATTCTTGTTAGTGTGTTTACCAGTGCGTGACTCCTGAAGAATAATTTCCTTAATTGTCTTGTGGTCGGTGTTGGAGACTCCATCATTGGTAGAGTCGTCTGATGATGATGACTGACTAGAACACTTAGATTTGTTACCCTTTCCATCAGTGACAGTGACTACAGTGACGTGAGGTCCTTGTGGTTCATCTGTGCTCTGTTCGTATGTAATCTTGCCGTGTGTAGCAATGAACTCTTCCTTCTCTTGGATTGGGTCACGCCTGGAGCTCATCACGGCCTTCTCTTGGGTCGGGTCATGAGAATTAATGTTAGTTACGGTGACATTTGCATCGTGTCTGGTTGGTGATGAAACTGTGCTACCGACATTGATTTGGGTCGCATACTTTCTCTCTTCGCCCGAGCCGTCTGCAATATAAATCGTACTGGCGTGGAATGTTGCATCATCAACCTTGCTTTGCGGTTGATGAGGTTTGGAGGACACAGTAATAATTGTGGTGGTACTCTTCACTGCATCATTCTCAACATTCTGACCATCATGTGAAATGTAGGTGTGACTTAAGTTCTTCACCATTACTTCACCATTTTGGGACGATGCTTTCATCTTTTGAGCTCTGGTGGTGGTGGTGTTATCTTGTGTTATGTAGTTATGGCTTAAACTCTTTGTAAAAACTTCGCTGTGTGTCACTTTGTTAACTGGTGAGGCTTCCTTTTTACCAACAGAGTTACTTGGTGCTATGTAACTGTGGGTCAAACTTTTCACTCGTGTTTCTGGAGTCGTCGTTGTTGATGTTCTGTTGTTGTGAGTGGCCGCGGTTCCTTGACTCAAACGTCTTGTCATCACTCTTCCTTTGGTTGTTGAGGCAGAGGAAATGTTGGGTTTGATGTGTTCCTTTGGGGGTGGTTGTGGTTTGTTCACGGCAATTATGGTCTTATTTAATTCTGCTTCACTCTCCATTTTGACCGGGACTGGGAGTTTCTTTTCATCCAGTGAGCTAATATTCGAATACTCCTTCAGCAGATCACCGATGCTCTTACGTTTTTTCTTGATAGGAACGCCAGACTTGACTTCAGCTTGTTCCTCGGTGTCTACAGTTTTGGCTGAGGGGATTTCTGAATCTGAATAATCACTATCACTAACCTTAATGACTTGGGCTGGAGGTTTCTTTTCCTCCAGCGAGTTGATGCGAGAATAATCTTTCAGAAGGCGACTGATGCTCTTGTGTTTACTGAGCGATGGAACAGCATCTCTCCTCTTCACCACATCTTCCTGGACTTCTACAGGTGATGGTTTGGCTCTGGGAATCTCTGTACCTGAGTCACTAGAAGGATGTTCCTCAGTCATCTTAGTCTTGAAAGCAGACACCACTTCTGTATTCAGCTTAACATGTAAAGGGTCATTCACTAAATTAGGTGTAACTGTGGGCTTAATTGTTGTGGTTATCTCTGGAGACTGGGCTGACTCTGACTCCTCTGAACTTGAACTTGAACTAGAGCCTTCATCATCACTACTCCTGCCATCAGTGACATCAGTCTGTGTCACTGTATCCTTGACGTAGTTTGGCACACTTTCTACCGTCACTATTACGGTTTTGGCTACCTCATCTTTGACTTCCTTTCCATATTCCAAAGAATTATTATTGACAGTCGTGGTCAACTCGGAAACTCTGACGGGACCTTTATTCCCATTTTGCACAGACTGTTTGGCTTCTTGTGGTAATTTGGAGTTGGTATCTACCCTAACAACAGATGACTCCTCACTCCTTAAGTTTCCGTATGGGACTCTTTCCTGCACCACTTGTGAATCAACAAATGGTTTGTCTTGTGCCGGAGGACTTGGCAATAAAGCTCCTTGACCACTTGAAACCTTGTCCTGTCTTCCCTCGATCCGTTTCATGCATGGAGCAATGGATTTCTGGCCACGGTATGCTCCAATAAAGTCACTCATTCTTCTCTTTGGAATAAATGCTGGCCCACCCACTATAGAAATATTAGGTCCACTCTTCTGTCCTTTGGTGTTTGGTGGTAAATGTTTAGTTGTATTCACCGAGGCAGAAGTAGCGTGTGTGTTCCCTGTCTGATGGGCTGAAGATAAGTCATGTGAACTGTGATACTTCTTCATATTGGAACTGTGTCTGGGAGATAGCGGTGGGAGGCTGGCATAGGCGTGTGAGCTATGATGACGAACTTTGATTATTGTGGACTGCCTGAGGGTCTTAGGGGCATCGTGTTGGCTACCGTCCGATGGCAACACCTCCAGAGAACCAGCGCTGGAGATGACGTGCCGCCGGTTGGATCGACTCGGCCTCTGGTGTCCGTCATCGAGGGAACCCGAGTCGCGCTTCCTGGGGTATATGTGAACGGGAGAGCTGTGACCCGCACGACGCAGGGACACCCCAAAGATGGTCTTGTCGTTGCGTCTGTCAGTGGTGGTGTTGGTCTGGTCGTGGGGGTCATAGGAGTAGCAGGAATCAGTGTCAATGAGGCTGGATACACTCAGGCTCTGTTGGAGGGAGCCTGGGGTCGGGGGAAGGCTCACACTCCCGTCGAAGATTGAACTTTCGTCATCGCTATCGTCAGAGTGAGAATGAGTCTGGGGGGGTTGCTGGTGGTGGGAGGAGGAGGAGGAGGAAGTGGGGTGGGGGGGGTGCTGGTGGTGGTGGGAGGAGGAGGAGGAAGCGGGGTGGGGGGTGTGCTGGTGGTGGTGGGAGGAGGAGGAGGAGGAAGTGGGGTGGGTGGTGGGGGATACTGATGGTGGGGGGGGGTGGGGGTGGGGCTATGAGGGGCTCCACATACCCTGGTGATGGAGACCTTACCTCCTTAGCAACATAGGCCTTCTCGGTGAGTTTGTCCAGGTTGTTGGTGAAGCTGCTACGACTTCTGCCCACATCACCAAACACCACACTCTGTACACCAAGCAAAAAGGTTATATTAGTTAGATAAAATAAGGTTAGGTTAGGTTAGGTTAGGTTAGGTTAGGACAATGAAAAGTGTAAATTAGTTAGGTTAGGTTAGGTTACAACAATGGAAGAGTGTACATTAGTTTGGTTAGGTTAGGTTAGGTTAGTTAGGTTAGGTTAGGTTAGGTTAGGTTAGGTTAGGTTAGGTTAGGTTAGGTTAGGTTAGGTTAGGTAAGGTAAGGTAAGGTAAGGTAAGGTAAGGTAAGGTAAGGTAAGGTAAGGTTAGGTAAGGTTAGGTTAGGTTAGGTTAGGTTAGGTTAGGTTAGGTTAGGTTAGGTAAGGTAAGGTAAAGCTACACACACACACACACATTTTGAACCAATGGAGGCTTTGGTGGGCTAGAATCTATATATTATGGTATCCAAGTGTACAGCCACAATCAAATATCCACCAACACCTTCCTTCCATCGTGCAAATAAATCAGTATCATATCAAACTATAATCATACAACAACACCTTATGTCAACTCAACTCCCAATTATTATTATGAGGTGCTGCAAAATTATACACGTGTTGTTCTTTATCACCAAGATATTTACTACGATGGAAGGAAAGTGTCGGTGAATATTATTATTATTGTTATTATTATTATTATTATTATTATTATTATTATTATTATTATTGTTATTATTATTATTATTATTATTATTATGAGGTGCTGCAAAATTATACATGTGTTGTTCTTTATTACCAAGATATTTACTACGATGGAAGGAAAGTGTGAGAGGATATTTGATTGTGGCTGTACATACATATACCTTTTGGAATCATGAGCACTAAAAAAAAAAATAATAGGAAACTGACTGAATATATTTGTAAAGATGAAAAATAAAGAAAAATAAATAACAATAATGTGAATTGGTGTTGAGTATTAAGGGGGTGCGGGAATAGGGGGACAGGCTTGGGGGGGGGTGTGGGAGTAGGGGACAGGCTTGGGGGGGAGGGGGTTTGGGGGGTGCGGGAGTAGGGGGACAGGCTTGGGGGGGGGGGGGGTTAAGGGGGGTGTGGGAGTAGGGGGACAGGCTTGGGGGGGGGTTAGGGGTGTGTGGGAATAGGGGACAGGCTTTCTACCCACCCCAAGCCTGTCCCCCTACTCCCGCACCCCCCCCCCCCAAGCCTGTCCCCCTATTCCCGCACCCCCCCCAAACCCCCCAACCCCCCCAAGCCTGTCCTTCTATTCTCGCACCCCCCAAACCCCCTTCCCCCCCAAGCCTGTCCCCTAATAGTAAATGAATAATATTAACATCAGGTTCAGTATTGCAGGAGTTTTAAAAATAATTAATACCACTTAATTAATTACATTTCGGACTTTCTTCTCTGTATTACAAATATATTATTACCCCTTTAAATAATGATCTCTTATATTTCTGATATTCTTATTTGTTTTTAGAAATAATCACCACATCTATATACATATCATAATATCATAATAATAATAATAATAATTGAGGGGGCTGAGTTGACGTAAGGTGTTGTTGTATGATTATATTTTGATATGTATTATACTTCATTAAATTTCTGATTTTCTTATTTGTTTTTAGAAATTATGACCACTTCTATAATTATATAAACTTCATTAAATTTCTGACGTTTTTATCTGTTTTTTTAAATAATGACCACTTCTATATACTGTACTTAATTAAATTTTGGATATTCTGATTTGTTTTAAAAATGATCACTTGAAATATTGACCACTTATATTAAATTTCTGACATTCTTTTGGAAATTTTTATCTGTTTAAAAAAAAAAAAATAATGACCACTTATATATGCATTAAATTTTGGACATTCTTACCTGTATCAAAAATGACCACTTACATAATTATCAGACAATTCTTATTTGTTTAAAAAAAATAATACACCACTTACATTTCTGATATTCTTACTCTATCTGTATTTTCAAATAATGACCAACTTATATTTCTCAAAATCTTATGTTTAAAAAAATATTACACCACTTACATTTCAGTTATTCTTACTATATATATATGTTTTTAAAATATTGACACTCAGATATCTCACAATGTTATATTTTTAATAATATTGAACCACTTACATTTCTGACATTCTTACTTTATCTATGTTTTCAAAATAATGACCACTTATATTTTCCACAATCTTATGTTTTTAAAAATAATAAACCACTTACATTTCTGACGTTCTTATCGAGGTCGTTGACTCGGAAGGGGTCGAACTTGGACGCCAGCTTGCGTACCGACGGTAGTGCCGGGGGAGGGACGTCTTGCAGCGTGTGACCTATAAGACCACCATCACTGTCCTCCTCACCGACACCACTACGGGTATTGATGCTGTTCATACTGGAGGTTAGGTTACTACAGCTGCTGTGTAAGGTGCTGTAACTATCACCGGTAATGTGCACCAGGTTACCAAAGCTGCTGTTGTTGTTGTTGTTGGTGTTGTTGGTGTTGTTGTTGGTGGTGGTGGTGTTGGTGGTGTTGGATCTTGTGTTGTTGTTGTTGTTGTTGTTGTTGATTATGATGCTGCTTGTGCTGGACCTTACACTGTTGTTGTTGTTGTTGTTGTTAGTGTGATTGACGTCGTCGTAGCTGCTACTATTACTGTTGTTGATATTACTAATGTTACTAAGGCTACCATAGGACCCAGCCAGGTGTTGTAAGAGGCTACCATACGACCCAGCAAGGTGTTGTTGTAGGTCGTTGGACAACTTGAGTGGATGGCGTAGGTTGTCAGCACTGGTGTGACGTGACAGTGGACGTAGGCTGGTGTGTGGATGTAACCTGGAGTGTGACTTGGAGGATGTGACGGGTAGCGTGTCCACACTCACTGTACGCCACAGGTCGCGTTGGGTCAGCGCTCGGCAACCGTCTATTGGGCATCATATCATAACAGTATAATAATGGATTGATTGATATTAGGTGCCGCAACAGCGAGGTCATATAGCGCCAGAAAAAGGTGATAGAGAGGTGAAACAGCATTGATTGATTGATTGTTGTTAGGTGCCGCAACAGCGAGGTCATATAGCACCAGAAGAAGGTGATAGAGAGGTGAAACAGCATTGAGTGATTGATTGATATTAGGCGCCGCAACAGCGAGGTCATATAGCACCAGAAAAAGGTGATAGAGAGGTGAAACAGCAAGCAGGAAGGAAATAGAAGAAAAGAGGGATAGTTAGTGGCTGGGGCAACAGTATAATAAACAATATAAGTATCTAAATATTATCTAAAATAACAGTAGAAAATAAATATATCAAAATTCAAAATATTAACTAAATTTAACATGTAAAAAATGTCTAAATTCAAAATGTTATAAAAAAAAAAAAAAAAAAAATGGAAAAAATATATTAATTCAAAATATTATCAATTTAATTATGGATTTTTTTTTTTATTTTTAATATTACCTAAAATTAACTAAAAATATACCTGTATATTTAAATTCAAAATATTATCTAAAATTAAGTGTGGTAAATATATCAATTCAACATAGTATTTAAAATTAAGTACAGTAAATATATTAATTCAAAACAGTATCTAAAATTAACTTAATGGACCCTGTGTGTGATGTAGTCTGAAAATTGGAGGTAAATGAGTCCTTCAAATATTGCCACGAAACACACACACCTATATGGAAGGAGCTTGTTTGTTTCATGGCATAGTAAGGAGGAATCAGAAGCCTCCAATTTTTTTAACACACAATCACAGTCTCCTTAAAATAATTATATAATAATAATAATATAAAACAAATTACAGGTATATGTAAATAAATTCTTCTGACCGGCGCGTGTGTTGTGTAGGAAGTCGGTTGGTGGTCCGTCAGACAACACACAGCCTCCTGCAGCAGAGGGACGGCTGTGACGGGCGTAACTCTCCTCCCAGCGCCTCTGTGTCTCATTGATGGTTCGCTGTAACTTGGCAACCTCTCGCTCCACTCGGGCCGCCTGTGTTTATAAAGGGGTACAGAGTTATATTAGGTTTTCATTAAGGTACCCACACACACTACAGATCTCAGGCTGCAACTCACAGGTGGGCCTTGTGTTGTGTCTTGGGAATGTACTGTAAATACTCATTGTACAGTCGGCAAAAAAAGTTTCGTTACCATCCTTTTAACACTGTGATGTAATGGTGGTAGGCCTGGCGTGACGTGAGTGTCTTATATATACCTCCGTCAACCCATGTGCTCGTCAGTGTCTATTGGGCAGGGGAGTAGGAATGACGTGCTACTTTTTCTGGGTATTTCACGGTTATTCTTGTTCTAAAATACTCAGACTCATTTCCTTATGTTTATTAATGAATAGTTAAATAGTAAGAGCTCTTGAACATTCAAAATTTAATTTAAAATTAGTTAAACTTTTGATATAAAGAAACAGAGTGCAATGTTTGTGACTGCCACGGGCCGCGGCCCACATATTATCACCAATGTGGCCTGTATAGGGTATAGGCTGTGTGTGGCTGTCACTCACCGTCTACACACACTCAGCCATTGTGGCCTGTATAGGGTATAGGCTGTGTGTGGCTGTCATCACCGTCTACACACACTCACCCAAACACTTGCCACTTCCATGGATGGAACTAAATGGCGGTTATATTTTATGGTCAAAACATTACATCAGAGTAAGAATTTCACAGGTATAATGTAAGTTTATTAAGCTGGCATAGCAGTACATAAGAGCAACGAACACCCGTCCTATCTCGTTGAAAGCTACTAGGCTACTGATGAGATGAGTGACCACATCCGAAGGCAGACCACCAATGCCTACGCCGCCCGTACTGTCCAGCCCGGCAAAGACGATATCAGTCTGGGATGATAAGGCTTAGCAGCCAAGTAGGCAGAGTACCAACCCAACACCGGCTACCCATGTTAAAATTAACGTAGGGGTGGTAACGAAACTTTTTTTGCCGACTGTACAGCCACAATCAAATAACCACCCACACTTTCCTTCCGTCGTGCAAATAAATCAGTATCATATCAAACTATAATCATACAACAACACTTTACATCAACTCAACTCCCAATTATTATTATGAGGTGCTGCAAAATCATACATGTGTTGTTCTTTATTACCAAGATATTTACTACGACGGAAGGAAAGTGTTGGTGGATATTTGATTGTGGCTGTACATACATTGTTAAGGTGTAAAATGAGAACTTATTATAACAACAACAACAACAACAACAACAATGCCTCAAACCTCCCCCTTCCAACCCCAGCCCCCACCCCTCCTCCAACCCCCTTCGAACCAGACCCCTATCCCCCACTCTGACCCCCCCCCTCCAAATCAGACCCCTATCCCAACCCCCTCTGACCCCAACCCCCCACTCTGACCCCGACCCCAACCCACCCTCCTCCAACCCAGACCCCTATCCCCCACTCCAAACCAGACCCCAACCACAACCCCCCAACCCCTTCTGAACCCGACCCCCCCCCCTCCCACCTTCGACCTCGGCCCCACTCCCCCACCCCTTCCGAGACCAACCACAACCCCCCAACCCCTTCTGAACCCGACCCCTCCCCACCCCTTCCGACCCCGACCCCCCCTACCTTCAACCCCAACCACAACCCCCAACCCCTTCTAAACCCGACCCCCCCCCCCCTACCTTCGACCTCGGCCCCACTCTCCGACCCCCCCCTACCTTCGACCCCAACCACAACCCCTTCCGACCTCGACCCCACTCCCCCCACCCCCACCCCCCACTCCCTCCTTACCTGGATATCCTTCAGTTCATCCTTCCAGTGACAAGAACGTGAAGACTCCACCCTTCCTACTACACTTTGGTCGTTGTTGTGTTGTTGTTGTTGTTGTTGGTTAGAGTCCTGTAAGTGATTGGGACAAGTATTTATTCATTGTACTGTACATGGTAATTAATAACACACACACACACATACACACACACACACAAAACACACACATACATATATACACACACACCATCTTTTTAACACAGGGTATGAATAAAATAAGCCTGGGAATACACATACATACATATACATACACATACACACACACACACACACACACACACACACACACACACACTATCCTTTTAACACCGGGTATGAATAAAATAAGCCTGGGAATACACACACATACACACACACTATCCTTTTAACATGGGGTCAGTAAATCACTTAGTTAGTTTGTGTGTATGGTAATTAATAACACACACACACACACACACACACTATCTTTTTAACACAGGGTATGAATAAAACAAACTTAAGAACACACACACACACACACACCAGCAAACTGAACACACACACACACACCATCCTTTTAACAGTGTATGAATAAAACAAACTTAGGAACACACACACACACACACCAGCAAACTGAACACACACACACACACACACACACTATCTTTTTAACACAGGGTATGAATAAAACAAACTTAGGAACACACACACACACACACACCAGCAAACTGAACACACACACACACACACACACACACACCAGCAAACTGAACACACACACACACACACACACACACACGCAAGGATTTCCTGCAGTGGCGTCGGTAGGATTATCATAGGATTAACGACCGATTGACTGATATTAGGCACCACAACAGCCAGGTCATATAGCACCAGGGGAAGATGATAGAGAGGTGAGATAGCAAGCAGGAAGGAAATAGAAAGAAAAGAGGGACAGTTGATATGAGGCTTCACAACTTCGAGGTCATATAGCACCAGAAGAAGAAGAAGATGATAGAAAAAATGAAAGAGGGACAGTTGAGATTATAAGACTGTTAATTAAAGGGATAATAATTAATAAAGTCATAATTATATATAAGTAATGAGGATATTTTCTATTTAATTAAGGACCGTGTGATTGTGTATGAAACTTGGAGGCTTCTGATTCCTCCTGAGTATGCCATGAAACAAACTCCTTCTCTCTCTCTCTCTCTCTCTCTCTCTCTCTCTCCCTCTCTCTCTCTCTCTCTCTCCTCTCTCTCTCTCTCTATCTCCCCCTCTCCCTCTCCCTCTCTCTCTCTCTCACCCTCCCTCCCTCTCTCTCTCTCCCTCCCTCCCTCCCTCTCTCTCTCCCCCTCTCTCTCTCTCTCTCTCTCTCTCACTCACCCTCCCTCTCCCTCACTCTCTCTCGCTCTCTCTCTCTCTCTCTCTCTCTCGGTGTGTGTGTTTGGTGGCAATATTTGAAGGACTCATTTACCTCCAATATTCTGACTACATACATACATACATTACACACAGGGTTTATCATATCAGTGTATATATGTATGTATAGTATGTATGTATAGTTCCTCAAATCAGTATATGTATGTATGTATGTATAGTTCCTCAAATCAGTATATGTATGTATGTATGTATAGTTCCTCAAATCAGTATATGTATGTATGTATAGTTCCTCAAATCAGTATAGCCTATGTATGTATGTATAGTTCCTCAAATCAGTATATATATGTATGTATGTATAGTTCCTCAAATCAGTATATGTATGTATGTATGTATAGTTCCTCAAATCAGTATATGTATGTATGTATGTATAGTTCCTCAAATCAGTATAGCCTATGTATGTATGTGTAGTTCCTCAAATCAGTATATGTATGTATGTATGTATAGTTCCTCAAATCAGTATATGTATGTATGTATAGTTCCTCAAATCAGTATATGTATGTATGTATAGTTCCTCAAATCAGTATATGTATGTATTGTATAATAAAGTTGAATGGAAGGAAGGTGTGTGTAATCTTTTGGAATGTTATCATGTGATCAAGTCTGTCTGTATGTATGTCTGTTTATCTTATCTGTTGCTGCTGTTGTTGTTGTTGTTCTCCATTTACCTGTTCACTCAAGCTGCATTGGCAAAGGTGCTTAATATTGTATTCATTAACCTAACCTAACACTGCCCATGGGGGTCTGACTTTATTCTCTGTGAATATTAGTTATCCTCCACAGGGCTATAATAAACATTGTTGTAGCATCTGGTTACTTTATAGTGCATTGGACAACATCTGTCTACATGGATTAAAAATACACATGAGGTGTACTGCAACCAGAGGCTTTTTTTTTTTTTTTTTTTTTCCCCCCACTGGTGTGTGGACCGCCAGCACACAGGGGGTACATTTCCCTTTGTATACAGCAGTGTATACTCCCTCCCCCTTATGGTCCCTTCAGGGCTGGTGTATACAGCAGTGTATACTCCCTGCCCCTTATGGTGCCTTCAGGGCTGGTGTCATGGAAGGTACGGACCCACTTGTAGCTCTTGTGGTAATATGGACTTGTGCCCACAACACTGGCTGTGTTATCAAAGACCTTCCCTCCAATGAGACCCCCAGACTCCCTGGTGCAGTAAGCTGTGGTCCCATTACCCAGACATGTGCTTCAGTAGTCCAGACATATAGGGACATACAGACATATAGGGACATACAGACTCCCTGGTGCAGTAAGCTGTGGTCCCATTACCCTGACATGTGCTTCAGTAGTCCAGACATATAGGGACATACAGACATATAGGGACATACAGACTCCCTGGTCCAGTAAGCTGTGGTCCCATTACCCTGGCATATAGGGACATACAGACATATAGGGACATACAGACTCCCTGGTCCAGTAAGCTGTGGTCCCATTACCCTGGCATATAGGGACATACAGACTCCCTGGTCCAGTAAGCTGTGGTCCCATTACCCTGGCATATAGGGACATACAGACATATAGGGACATACAGACTCCCTGGTCCAGTAAGCTGTGGTCCCATTACCCTGGCATATAGGGACATACAGACTCCCTGGTCCAGTAAGCTGTGGTCCCATTACCCTGGTATGTGCTTAAGTAGCCCGGACATATAGGGACATACAGACATATAGGGACATACAGACATATAGGGCCAGCCCCTCCTTTATTTTAATTTTTTTTTTCAGTGACCAGAGTGTACCAGGGTTCTGTGGGGCAGGAAGCCATTCTGCTCCGGGAGAACAACAACAACAACCTAACCTAACTTAACCAATCCTAACGTAACCTAACCAATCCTAAAAAAAACTAACCAATCCTAACATAACCAATCCTAACATAACCTAACCTAACCAATCTTAACCTTAACCTAACCTAACCTAACCTAACGTAACATAACCTAAACCTAACCTAACTTAACCAATCCTAACGTAACCTAACCTAACCTCTCTCTCTCTCTTTCTCTCTCTCAGGAGCTTGTTTGTTTTGTTGCATAGTCAGGAGGAATTAGAAGCCACCAAGTCTCATAGGTGTGTGTGTGTGTGTGTGTGTGTGTGTGTGTGTGTGTGTGTGTGTGTGTGTGTGTGTGTGTGTGTGTGTGTGTGTGTGTGTGTGTGTGTGTGTGTGTGTGTGTGTGTGTGTGTATGTGTATGTGTATGTGTATGTGTGTGTGTGTGTGTGTGTGTGTGTGTGTGTGTGTGTGTGTGTTTCGTGGCAATATTTGAAGGACTCGTTTATCTCCAATTAACTTGACTACATCACAGGGTCCCCTAATAAGAACTACATTTGTCATTCAATCATTATTTACAAAACCTTACATATATTTTGGCTGATAAATTACTGTCACAACTTTTCATTTCCTAATTATTCTGTGATATAAGATGATTTTAATTTGTCACATAATTATATCCTTTTAACATGGTCAGAAAATCACTTAGTGTGTATGGTAATGAATAACACAAGCCTGGGAACACACACACACACACACACACCTGTACTTTATAATCATTCACACACACACCTGTACAAATCACACACACACACACACACCTGTACTAATCTCTCTCACACACACACACACCTGTACTAATCTCTCTCTCACACACACACACCTGTACTAATCTCACAGACACACACACACACCTGTACTAATCTCTCACACACACACACACACACCTGTACTAATCTCTCTCACACACACACACCTGTACTAATCTCTCTCACACACACACACCTGTACAAATCACACACACACACACACACCTGTACAAATCACACACACACACACCTGTACTAATCTCTCTCTCACACACACACACACACACACACACACACACACACACCTGTACTAATCTCTCACACACACACACCTGTACAAATCACACACACACACACACACCTGTACTAAGCTCTCACACACACACACACACACCTGTACTAATCTCTCACACACACACACCTGTACAAATCACACACACACACACACACCTGTACAAATCACACACACACACACACACACCTGTACAAATCACACACACACACACCTATACTAATCTCTCTCACACACACACACACACACCTGTACAAATCACACACACACACACACACACACCTGTACAAATAAAACACACACACACACCTGTACTAATCTCTCACACACACACACACACACCTGTACAAATCACACACACACACCTGTACAAATCACACACACACACACACACACACCTACCTGTACTAATCTCTCTCACACACACACACATCTGTACAAATCACACACACACACACCTGTACTAATCTCTCTCACACACACACACACACACACACACATATTAAAGGAGCTTGTTTGTTTTGTGGCACAGTCAGGAGGAATCAGAAGCCACCAAGTCTCATACACGATCACAGGACCCTAAAAAAATAATTATCATATACTCTTGTAGTGTATCTGTTAATTAAAATTCCAAGTCACTCAAATCTGTCAGGTTAGGTTAGGTCAGATTATTGGAAAATTTGTCACTATCAAGGTCACTAGGTTACATACACTTGTCACATTTTATAACTCGCTGATACCGTCATTATTTCATTCACACTTAAGGGGCCCTGTGTGTGTGTGTGTGTGATGTGTGTGTAGTCAGAAAATTGGAGGTAAATGAGTCCTTCAAATATTGCCACGATATACACACACACACACACACACACACAGGCCATCCAAACCATCACGAGGCTACACACACACACACACACCTACACACACACACACACACACACCTACACACACACACACACACACACACACGCACACACACACACACACACACACAGCTCATCCAAACCATCACGAGGCTACAAACACACACACACACAAACACACACACCTACAGTATATGGAAGGAGCTTGTGTGTTTGTTTCGTGGCATGGTCAGGAGGAATCAGAAGCCTCCAATTCTCATACACGATCACAGGGTCCTTAAGGGGGTGTGGGAGTAGGGGGACAGGCTTGGGGGGTGTTTGGGGGGTGCGGGAATAGGGGGACAGGCTTGGGGGGTGTTTGGGGGGTGCGGGAATAGGGGGACAGGCTTGGGGTGGGTAGAAAGCCTGTCCCCTATTCCTGCACCCCCCTTAACTCCCCCCCCCAAGCCTGTCCCGTTACTCCCGCACCCCCCAAAACCCCCGCAAGCCTGTCCCGTTACTCCCGCACCCCCCTAAACCCCCCCCAAGCCTGTCCCGTTACTCCCGCACCCCCCAAAGCCTGTCCCGTTACTCCCGCACCCCACCAAAGCCTGTCCCGTTACTCCCACACCCCCCTAAACCCCCCCCCCCATAGATTTCTACCAAGGATTGAGGAATATTGCAAAGAAGTGGGAAGAGAGTTCATTTTATTACTACATTTATCAAGCCATGCAATATACAAGCAAGCAGCATGCAATAAAGAAGAGGTGTTTTTTTTTTTATTATTATTAGGGTAAATTGGAAGGCTACCGATTCCTCCAAACTATGCCAGGAAACACACAGACACACTCAATGGTACTAATACGAGATGTGTTGTTTGTTTGGTGGCACAGTTTAGAGGAATTATATA